>VWZI01021474.1:601797-618053 GCA_013396835.1 Psilopogon haemacephalus
GGAGTAATAAACTAGTTCAGTTCATTAAAAAAAAAAAAAAGAGAGAGAAAGAAATAAAAACAAATCTGAAAACTCTGAAGATTTTCTGAGGCACTACTAAAAAAATGTTGCTTAAGGGTCCTCAGCTTCCCCCCCCCAAAAAAAATCATTACCAGGAAATTGCTTTTTAATCAAGCATAAGGAGCAAAGCAGAAAGTATTTTATTCCCTACAACAATATAGCACATGCTTAAAGCAGTTAGGAAACATCATTTGCACTTTGAGAGGGACCATCGCTGAGGAATAACTAAAATTCTCTGGCATTTAGCTTATATCCACAGGGAGATTGAAACCCAGCTTTTCCCTTAGCTTCCCTTTCCTTATTGCAACTTTTCCTTTGCATAAAACATGTTGTCACTCTGCTGTTATTTATGATTTTCCATCTGTCTCAGCCAGGACAGCAATTAGAGGCTAGTTGTTTTTCCTTTTATAGCACTCAACATCATTTAGTTAATTTACTGTAGGTTTGCAGATGTGTTTGCAGACGACAGTAAGTCGGGTGGGAGTGCTGAGCTGCTTGAAGGAAGAAAAGGCTCTGCAAAGAGATCTGGAGAGGCTGGATTGATGGGCCAAGGTCAGTTATAGCAGGCTTAACAAGGTCAAGTGCCAGGTCCTGCACTTGGGTCACAACAACCCCATGCAGAGTGGCTGGAAAGCTGCCTAGCAGAAAAGGACCTGGGAGCGCTGGCTGACAGCCAGCTGAACATGAGCCAGCAGTGGGCTCAGGTGGCCAAGAAGGTCAGCAGCATCCTGTCTTGTATCAGGAATGATGTGGACAGCAGGAGTAAAGAAGTGATTATCCTCTGGCATTAGTGAGGCCACACCTCAAACACCGGGTTCAAACTTGGGCCGATCACTACAGGAAATATATTGAGGTGCTGGAGAGTATCCAGAGAAGGGCAACAAAGCTGATGCAGGGTTTAGAGAGCAAGTCTTATGATGAGTGGCTGAGGAAACTGAGATTGTTTAGTCTGGAGCAGAGAAGGCTGAGGCAAGATGTCATTGCTGCCTACAGTGGCCTGACAGGAGCCTGGAAGGAGGCGGGCATTGATCTCTCCTTCCTAGTATCAGGTGATGGAACAAGAGGAAATGGCCTGAAACTGTGCCAGGGGAGGTTTACATTGGATATTAGGAAACATTTCCTCCCTGAAAGAGTGCTCAGGCATTGCAACAGGATGCCCAGGAAGATAGTGGAGTCACTCTCCCTCGAGGTGTTCAAGAAACATGTGGACATGGCACTTTGAAACGCAGCTTAAATGCTATAGCTAACTTTGGTTAATGGTTGGACTCAATGACCTTAAAGATCTCTTCCAACCAAAACAATTCTATGGTTTTATGGTTCTACTTATACCTAGAGAGAAACCTACAATCCTCAGTCCTCCTCCTTTACTTCCTTTAACTCTGAGGATAATGAGGAATGGATACTCAGTACTACAATTACATGACAATGGCTCCAAGGCTTCAGGAGCACAGGTAAGTAGTATTTTAGGGTTGGATGTGTCACCAAGGCTCAGCTAAGATGATAAGAGAGTAATACAAAATTCACTATTTTTAACAAACAGTTGGCATTTAAATAGAAAACCAGTGGAAATAATTCTGCTGAACAGTTTGCTATGAGCTCTATAATTTATACATTTTCCCTTATCCTTCTGCTTTTCATCTAATCACAGAATCATAGAATGGCTTGGGTTGGAACGTGCCTTAAAGATCATCCACTTTCAACTGCCCTACTATGGACAGGAGCACCACCTACCTTGCTGGAGGTCCCATCCAACCTGGATTTCAACAGTTCCAGACTTGGAGTCTCCACAGCTTCTCTGGGAACCTGTTCCAGTGCCTTACCACCACCCTCATGGGGAAGAAATCCTTCCTAATATCTAGTTTAGGGGGAAAAAAAAATCTTCCTAATATCTAGTCTGGTCTAATCTAATCTAATCCAACCACTCTGATAAAGCAGGTTCATCTAGAGCAAGTTGAGTGAAAGATGGATTGCAGTCTTTGAGTCAGCATCAGTGCTTGAGAGCAGAAAGCCACACAGGTGTCTGATTTGGAATCCTGAACTGGCCTAAGTACCTCTCAGCTTTCATTTGTACTCTGCCACTGACTCATTATCTTAAGTGAGCCACTTAACCTGTTCAGGTCAATTGGATTTTCTGTGAATTAAGCAGGGTACCATAGGGCCTCCTGGCTGTGATGAGGTGCTATTCATTCAGGAAAATTCCTGGATAAATGACAATGTAGATTTTATTAGTGCCAGCCAAGGAGAAATTAGCTTGTGAGAGGGCTGTGCTATGTAGCATTTGCAGTGATGTTGTATGACAATGTACTCAGCATCAGGGAGGCTGCACCCAGAGTACTGGTTTCAGTTTTGGGCCCTTCACTACAAGAAAGATGCCAAGGTGATGGAAAGGGTCCAGAGAAGGGCAATGAAGCTGGCGAATGGTCTGGAGAACAGGTCATGTCAGGATCAGCTCAGGGAACTGGGGTTGTTTAGTTTGGAGAAAAGGAGGATCCTAGGAGGACTTACAACTCTCCACAACTACCTGAAAGGAGGTTACAGCAATTTGAGTGTTTGTCTCTTTTCCAATTGATGGGACAGGAGAAAAAGGCCTCGAGTTGCACATGGGGAGGTTTAGGTTGTGCATTAAAAGAAAATATACTGAAAGAGTTCTCAACTACTGGAACAGGCTCCCCAAGGAGTTGGTTGAATCCCCATTCCTGGAGGTGTTTTAAAGCCAGAGATGTGGTACTGAGGGACATGGTTTAGCATCAGACTTGGTAGAGTTAGATAAAGCTTGGACTTGATGATCTTAAAGGTCTTTTCCAACTGAAATGATTCTATGATTCTATAAGTGACTCCCAAATGGTCATCAGTGGTGAACGTCACTCTTCCAAATCCCTGCCCTATTTCTCACATTCGCAGGCTTCTCCACCAAGTGTGCAGGCAAATGGACATGAAACAAGGGCAGTCATTGTCAGTACACATAGAACAGACACAAAAACGGGTGCATGGCATCCACAACAATGAAATACAGAGGTCATACAGCACCTTTTTAGTCATAATTAGTACACCCTTGATTTTTGGGGTTTTTCCCCCATAAGCAGAACCTTACTCATAACATAATATTGAGCCCAACTGGTGAATTTAGAACATACTATTATTTATTTGACAGGAATGTTAAACCCAAGCCTGCTCAAGACTTCTAGATGTGTTTTACTGTTCTATTATTATTACTACCTGAAGCCAGAAGCTGAAAAAACCCTGTTTCCTACACAGTAACAAGCAATATTTGGCATTAGATATGGAGGTCAGCAGCTTGTGGTGAGGGAATATGCTTTTTTATTTGTTGAGTCACAAGAAACATCTTGTTATCAACACCTTCTTCTGGGCTTCTTTTAATTAAAACAGGAATAAACTTTTTTTTTTCTTTTTCTTTTTTTTTTTTTCCCCCTAAATAAGCTGAAGGGAAAAAAACAAAGCCAAAAAAACCCACCCAACCCAAACCAAGCTGACAGAAGGAAGCAAAGGTCTTTTCTCAGGAGGCATTTCTTAAATGTGGAGCCTTCAATAACCTTGAGGTGTAACAAAAAATGCTGCTGCAGTCTGTTTCCTGAAATGGGTGAAGAGTTATTTTGACTATCATTAATACACCATCTGTTAGGAAACACATCAGGTGCAGAAGCTGGGAGAACAGGGTTTGCACACCCTGGAGGAAAGAAGGCTCAGGTGAGACCTTCTCACCATGTTCCAGTGTGTAGAGGTTAGTTACAAAGATGGAGAGTCCCTTTTAACAAAGAGGCACATGGAAAGGATGAGGAGTGATGGCTACAAGTTCCTCCTGGGGAGATTCCAGTTAGACAGCAGAGGAAAAATGTTTCACAGGGACGATCAGCCATTGGAATAATCTCCCCAGGAAAGTGGTGGAGATCCCAGTATTGAACACTTAATATTTAGCTGGACACGGGCTAGGCCATCTTCTCTGGACAATGCCTGTCTAAAGAAAAGTTAGACCAGGTCCTTTCTAACTTTGTACTCTGATTCCATAAAGTAAAACATTTACTGTCTAAGTGCATGTTCCTTACAAAGGAACCAAAAAAATACCCCCAAATCTCTTTTCTTCTCCTAAGGGAACCTGGATAAAGTCCAGATGTACATTCATATCTGAGTCTCAAAGTAAAAATATTTCAGAGATTGCAGCAAACCATTTGGAACTGCAAACTAAGACTGTACTTAGCTTTCCATAGTGTGACACAGTTTTGAATATAATCCCTCAAATTGAGGTAGAATAATTATACAGAATAGCTTCTTCTTCCTTTTTGTTTTTTTAGTGAAAAGTGTTGTGATGGTGGAGGGAGGAGTAGTAAGAGAGCAGGACAGGGGAGAACCACAGAATAAGCTTAAAGATAATTCAGTCCAACCCTTGACCCAGCACTGAAGGGTCAACATGTCCCCGAGTGCCAGGTCCATACACTGATTAAACACCTTCATGGGCAGTTACTCCACCACTTCCCTAGGCAAACCATTCCAGTGTTTGAGAACCCTTTCAGTTGTTATGAATTACGCAACATTAATAATCGATACCAATTTTGATACCCAAGCAAAGATTGTTAATAACTACTATGAAAATTGATTACTAACATTAAATCTCACCAGAAAACTTATTTACGATGCTGCAAATGCAGGGTTCGGATACTTATACACACAGGGAACAGGCAAAACTGGAAGACTTTAAGCAATAAGTAGCAAATGCAAACAGTAAAGCTGGCAAGAGGTTCTTAGTCTCAAATACAGCTCTCGCCCACCAGGGCACTTAAGAGGCTCCTGTCTGCTGCTTAAGGCAGAAAGATGCACAACAGAATCGAGTTACAGAATTTTTCAGAGAGAGGTTTTGAAATATTTACTTACAGAATAGATCAGGCAGTACCCAGAGCTCGTAGGGAATTCAGTTGGTATGGTGAAGGCTGTTGCAGGTGCAGCAGAGCATGCAGCAGGGCAGAGCAGGCAGAGCAACGGCAAAAGCGCAAGCAGCAAACAGGCGGCAGAGCCTCCTGCCTGATTGCCCCAACGTGATTGGCTGCCCTGGTGCAAACTCACCAATCAGAATGGTGCTTGCTAAACATGACCATATTAGGTAAAGGCAGGAGCTTGCTTGCCCTTGGCTGGAACAGGTCCAGGCAAGGCTCCCACTGGGGCTGTCTGCAAGCCTTGGGGCTTCTCCCTGTGCTCTGCTTACTCCCTTGGGGCTTCTCCCCACGCTCTGCTTCCTCCTTTTGGGCTTCTCCCCATGCCCTGCTTCCTCCCTTGGGGCTTCTCCCCGCGCCCTGCTTCCTCCCTTGGGGCTTCTCCCCGTGCTCTGCTTCCTCCTTTTGGGCTTCTCCCTGCGCCTTGCTTCCTCCTTTGGGGCTTCTCCCCACACCCTGCTTCCTCTCTTTGGCCTTCTCACTCTCTACCACACCCTGAAAGGAGGCTCTAGTAAGGCAGGTGTCAGTCCAAGTACCAAATCACATGATGAGAGGAAATGGCCTCAAGTTGCAGCAGGGGAGGTTGAGGCTGGACAAGAGGAACAATTTCTTCTCCAAAAGAGTTGTCAAGCCCTGCACCAGGCTGCCCATGGAAGTGGTGGAATCACCATCCCTGGAGGTGTTCAAAATCCAAGTCGCCCTGGTACATGTTTTAGTGGTCGGGGTAGTGTGGGTTGACAGTTGGATGTGATGATCTTTGAGGTCTTTTCCAATGTTAATGACTCTATGATTCTGTGCTTTCTCTTCCAAGAAGAGCAATTAAATGTACTTGGATATTTCATTTCTAACATCAGGATTTGTCTCTTTTAAAACGACCATGAAAATATTTGAGGCAAAATGCTTTTTGAAACCATAGAATAGGCTGTACTGAACAAAGAAAACCAGTAATTATACTTTTAATTACTGTGCTGTAATTAACACGTCTCGTTTAACAAACTTGAGCTTTGCAGACAAAGAACATCAGATGAGGGCAAAGCTTGGTGTCATCTGCTGCTGCTCACACTTAATTAACAACCTCAAAATAGATGGAAAATGGATGGGAAATGGCCTCCTTTTCTGAAAATGCCTTTCCATGATTTAACCTTGGCTTGGAAGCAAGCAGGGAGCTTGGTGTTACGTACTGAAGAACACCTTGGGACAAAAGCAGATTGTGACATCATTTATCTTGAACATGAGTAAATGCAGCTGCAGGTTTGGAAGGCAGGTGAAAGCCTCCTCGTGTGGCCTTAGGCTTCACCAGGGCAACTTTAGATTGGATAGTAGGAAAAAACCAATTCTTGACTAAAAGAGTGGTCAAGATGGAACAGGCTGCCCAGGGAGGAGATGGAGACACCATCCCTGGAGGTGTTAAAAAATGAGGAGATGCAGCACTTCAGGGCATGGCTTACTGCTCATGGAGGTGTTGGGTAGAAGGTTGGAGTTGATGAGCTGAGAAGTAATTTCCAACATTACTGATTCTAAAAGTCTATGCTTCTGTGTGTTCCTTTCAAAGCAAAGGCAACAACCTTGGCTCAGAATATCCTGTGGCTCAGCAGATGTACTGAGAACCATCAACTTGGTTCTACAGCCAGAGTCAGAATACATGAAGCCAGAACTATTAATGCTTTCTTAGGCCTATCTGCAAGTGTCCCACCAAATTCTCCTTAAATGAGGACAAACATAAAGAAACATATTTTAACAGGCAAAAAGTGAAATAAAAAACCCCAAACAGATACCCCAGAATCCTTCAGGGAATGTGACAGTGGGTGCTTCCCCAGGCATTGCATCACTGCTGTGCTAAAATGTAGTGCACCAGCAATGCTTTAGCCAGGAAACAAATCTGTGAATGGAAACTCTGCTGAGTAAAAGGCATCTCCAGTTGGGGGTGGTAAAGACAGAATATTGGCAATCAGCAACAAACACAGCAGCTGGTGCAGGATGTAAAGTCTGTGCTAGAGGATTCAATAGAATTTGGAGTACTTGCACTGGATGGGATGATCTGAGAGGTCTCAAAGAAGGCAGCCTGAGATTATACCATAAAATCATAGAATGGTTTGGCTTGGAAGGGACCTCCAAAGGTCATCTGGTTCAAACCCCCTGGAGTCAGCAGGGACATCTTCAACTAGATCAGGTTGCTCAGAGCCCTGTCGAGCCTCACCCTGAATATCTCCAGGGATGGGGCCTCAATCACCTCCCCAGACAACCTGTTCCAGTGGTCTGCCATCTTCATGGCAAAGAACTTCTCCTTATGTCCAACCTAAAGCTACTCTTTTCTATTTTTAAGCCATTGCCCCTCATCCTATCACTGCAGGCCTTTGTAAACAGCCTTTCTCCATCCTTCTTCTAGGCCCCATCCGAGTACTGAAAGGTTGCTGTTAGATCTCCCTGGAGCTTTCTCTTCTCCAGGCTGAACCAGCCCAGCTCCCTCCTCCTGTCTTTGCAGGAGAGCTGTTCCAACCCCCTGATCATTTTCATGACCCTCCAGAGGGCTTTGTAGGTACTCTTAGGCAGGGCAAACTCCATTTGCCAGACACACCAGATAAATAGCAGCACTCTAGTCGCTGAAGCATCATTGCAGTATCAATTTTTATTGCCCTATTACAGGTAGAGAACAAGCATTTCCACGAGTATTTTCATTTAAACGACAGTGATATTGGTAATTAAAATATCTCAGAGGAGCTCTTTCCTGGAACTTCCAAGGCAGATTCATTAATGGGAAACAAACCCGCAGAACTTTTTATTTATGTCTGAATGGTTTCATCTGTATATTGCTAAATATCTTTCAGTAGGTCATAACAATTACAGATTTCAGATTCCAGAAATACTCCACTTTGGAGAAGATTTTTTTTTTTTTTTTATGACTCATTTGCTGTTGAGTCAGAACATCACTGCTGTTTAGTGAAAATAAAGCTGTAAAGGGGAATGGCTGGATAGAAAAGGATATATCTCATCTAAACCTTAATAATACACAGAATGGCAAATAAGAGTTGGAAGCATTGGCCATACAGCTTGGAAAGGAAGAGAGTGATGAAAGCAAAGGAGAAGCTGGACAAGGGTAATTGACACAGATGTGTAGCAAAAGTGAAATGCAGTCCTCCTGATGGTGCTGTGCAGCTGTGAAGGCTACACCAAATATAAACCTATTATGACAGAATCTCAGCACAGTGAGGAGTTGGAAGGGTCCTCTGGCCATCACCTAAGCACAACCTTCTAGCTAAAGTTGGGTCACCCATGGCAGGTTGCCCAGGATCACCATGTTCAGGCATGTGTAGAATGTCTCCAGAGAAAGAAACTCCACAACCTCTCTGGGCAGCCTGCTCCAAGATTCTGTAATGTTTAGAGCAAGTAAGTTTCTCCTCACATGCAGATGGAAGCCCCTGGGTTGTGGTTTGTGTCTGTTGCCCCTTGTATTGTCCATCCACAAAGTTCACCCTTAAACCATCTCTTCAACACCACGTCCAAATGACTTTTAAACACGTCCAGGGTTGGCAACTCAACTGTGGGTCATATTTGTGGCTTCCTCTGGCCTTACTCCAATACAACCACGTCTCTTCTCCAGAGCTGGACATAGTTCTGCACATGGGGTCTTATCAGTATGGTGAAAAACCCCTCTCAGGCTGCCCTTCTACTGGCTAAACAGCCCCAGGTCTCTCAGCCTTTTCTTCTCACAAAGGTGCTCCAGTCCTCTCAGCAACTTCATGGCCTCTGCTGAACTCTATCCAGTAGTTCCTTGCCTCTCTTGAACTGGGGAGCCCAGAACTGGACCCAGTAATCTGTACTTAGCCTCCAAGAATCACAAAATTGTTTGGTCTGGAAGGGACCTTTAAAGGTCATTTAGCTCAACCCCCCTGCATTGAGCATGGACATTTTCAACTAGATTAGATTGCTCAGAGCTCCATCCAACCTGACCAAGAATGTTTCCATGGATGCAGCCCAGACAGCAACTGTGTGCTGGGCTGCAGCAAGAGCAGCTGTGGGCAGCAGGGCAAGGGAGAGGATTCTGCCCCTTTGCTCTGCTCTCCTCACACCCCACCTGCAGCACTGTCTGCAGCTCTGGAGCCCCCAGCACAAGAAGGACATGGAACTGTTGGAGCCAGTGCAGAGGAGGACACCAAGATGCTGAGAGGGCTGCAGCAGCTCTGCTCTGCAGACAGGCTACCTGAGTTGGGGCTCTGCAGCCTGGAGAAGAGAAGGCTTCCAGGAGACCTTGGAGTGGCCTTCCAGTATCTGAAAGGAGCCTACAGGAAGGCAGAGGGGAGACTGAAACTAGATGTTAGAAAGAAGTTGTTTGCAGTGAGGGTGGTGAGACACTGGCACAGGTTGCCCAGGGAGGTTGTGGCTGCTCCCTCCCTGGAGGTGTTCAAGGCCAGGTTGGATGAGTCCTTGAGCAAACTGTTCTAGTGGGAGGTGTCCCTGCCTATGGCACAGGGGGGTTGGAACTGGCTGAGCTTTGAGGTCCCTTCCAACCTAAAGCATTCTACTATTCTATGATTAGGCATCTAAGTCTTTTCTGTCAGCCTGGGCCAGTGTCTCACCACCTTTTCCTCCTCGTGCACAGATGAATGCAAGCATATTGAAAAGTGCTTTTCAGCTCTGCCCCACACGAGGAGCACAGAGCTGTGATCAATTGCTGGCATGCAATTATCACAAATATTTGACGTTATTAGCTGCTGCAACATTATGACTTGGATAATTACCTGCACCTGTTTGCTCATAATTAAACAGCTCTGTACATCATTAATTTCTCAATGAGGTCCAGGCAGTATTTCTTTCTCTTCCTTTGTGCTCCTGAAATGCAGCTGATTAGAAATGTTGTGACTTCTAGATGAAGGCAGCATTATTTCAGCTGCTGAGGGAAATAACTATATTGCTTCAACACGGAGAACAAAAGTACCGAGCTCCTTAATTCAGCTCATGCAACTAATGAAAGCCTTTTAATTGCTTGTTCTCCTGACTCTGAGTACTGCAAACACATATAAGGAAATTAAGATTGTCTGATATGGAGGGGTAACTGATTGCCTGCAGGAAGACTTCAATGCCACACCAAACAGAATCCAAGCTATTTGCTTCTGTATTAACTCACCTCTGCAGTCACCTGACATACTGCCACATGCCTGTCCTCAGCCTGGGAGCAGAGGTCAGAGAATCACGGAGTGGTCTGAATTGCATTGGATCTTTAAAGACTACCTAATTCCAACCCACCTACTAAGGGCTGGGACAAGTGCCACCAGATGAGGCTGCTCAAGGCTCTGTCCAACCTGCTCTTGAACTTTTCCAGGCAGGGGAAATCCACAACCTACTGGGCAACATGTTCCAGTGTCACACTGCTCTCACTCTAAAGAACTTCTGCCTAATGTCCAGTCTAATTCTCCCCTCTCCTAGCTTAAATCCATTCCTATTTGTCATATCACTACAAGCCCTTGTAAAAAGTCCCCCTGCAGCCTTCTTGTAGGCCCCCTTCAGCTACTAGTAGGCTGCTCTAAGGTCTCCTTGGATCCTTCTCGTCTGGGATGAATGATCCCAACTCTCTCAGCCTGTCTTCACAGCAGAATGGTTCTAGCCCGTGGATTATATCTGTGGCTTCCTCTGGCCCTGCTCCAGGATGTTCACATCTCTCCTGTGCTGAGAAATGACACAGCTCTGCATGTGGGGTCTCATGAGAGCAGAGCAGAAGGAAAAAATCACCTCACATATCCTGAAAGCATAGGTACCTTGAAGCCAGCACAAGTTCTGGATGTGATACAGTGTCCTAAACGTGCTGCTTTTGGTGGAAGCCATGACTTCTGCTGAAAAACTGTTGTTTGTGCAACCTTTAGAGAGAGACATTCCTACCACTTTTACATAAACACATTACACAAATGCCAAGAGAAGAAACTTCAGTCTGCCAAGGGGAAAAAAAAAAAAAAAAAAAAAAAAAAAACTTCATATCCCCAAAGGGAAAAAAAAAAAAAAAAAAAAAAAAAAAGGTAGACATTTTCCAGCACACTTCTACTGTAGCTTTGAAAATATCACCTAGCAAACTTCCTACAAGGCTTGGTTAAGGTCAATGACATAATTTAAACTATACAATTCTCTGCTAAAAGAAGGAAGACAAAAGGAGATGCTAAAAATACTTTGTTCTTAAAGTGTGATTAAAATATGGTTTCAGCTGGAATGCTGTCCTGGCTTTGACATTGACAAGGAAGAAGATATTCTACTGAAGCCACATCTGGGCAGCTGGGGCCAGCTCTGGACTCCCCAGTGCAAGAGAGACAAGGAGCTACTTTATAGACAGCCCAGCAGAGGCTATGAATATGCTGAGAGGAGTGGAGCATCTCTGTGAGGAGGAAAGCCTAAGACCTCTGGGGCTGTTGAGCCTGGAGAAGAGCAAACTGAGGGCATCTTGTCAATGTTGATCAATAGCCAGGGCAAGAAAGGATGGAGCCAGACCTTTTTCAGTGGTGCCCAGTCACAGGACAAGAGGTGACAGACACAAATTGGAACCCAGAAACATGAGGGAAAATTTCTTTGCTGTGTGGGTGTCAGAGTCCTGGAGCAGGCTGCCCAGATAAGTTGTGAAGTCTCCTTCTCTGAAGAGATCCCAAACCTGCATGGACACCATGATCCTAGGCAACCTGCTGTGGGTGACTCTGCTTTAGCAGGAGAATAGGACTAGGTGATCTCCAGAGGTCCCTTCCAGGCTCCACCACGCTCTCATTTTGTGTGTGTGTGACTCTTTATCACTGTCTTGTACTTCAGAGTAATTTCCAATTCAACCCAAGGAACAAGCACCAAGTGAATGACAGCTTTGCCAAATAGCTTTCTGATGCAGCATTTAATGACCTCTGCCTCAAATCACTCAAATCAATGACTTTTTGGCTGCTCTTCCTCTACTTGCAGCTCGAGCTGCTAACAACATACTATCAGTCATCAATGCCTGCCAACAAATTAGGCACTGTAAGAAGGGATTAAAAAAAAACCCAAAAAAAACCCTCCCATAAATCTGATTGAGACAAGAATTCCCTCTTTAATTTCAGCAAAAAGCCTTTAAAATAATATGCCAAGAAGATGATTCCCCGAGGAATCATAACTTTGATCTCCTAGAGAGGAGTGGTGGAGCCCATCTCCAGCTGGCTGGTTTTTTTAAATGGTGGCTATCACTGTGGTCTTGTCATGTGCAACTGTCTTCAAAACTCTAAAAAAAATTCCCCACTTCTAAATAAACTTCTAAGTCGGGAAATAATTGACTTAGGCCCTGAAATGGAGGCAGCCTCATTACACACTTTAAAGCCTGTAGATGCAAGAAGGAGTTTTGATCCACTCTTTATTAGTTTTTAAAGGGCAGAATGGATGAGAAGAACTCTAAAGGGATAAGCATGAGACTGGAAGCAAACTCCTAAAGACTGCAAGAAATTAAGAGGCTTTTTTTCTTTTTTTTTTTTTTATACAGTACATTAATTACTAAAGAGGAAAGAGCTTGTTTAGGAATACTCTGATTGTTCTTCCTTCTCATCTTGCAGTGCAATGAGTGCAGTACCTTCAGACTCACTTTTACTCACAGTCACAGAATCCCAGCAAGGTGGGGATTAGAAAGGACCTCTGGGGGTCATCTAGTCCAACCCCTCTGCTAAAGCAGGGTCACCCACAGCAGCTTGGTCAAGATCACAACATCCAGGTGGCTTTGGAAGCTCTCCAGAGAAGGAGACTCCACAACCTCTCTGGGCAGCCTGCTCCAGGGCTCCAGCATCCTCACAGCAAAGAATTTTCTGGCTTCCAGTTTGTCTCTGTTGACCCTTGTCCTGTCACTGGGCATCAGTGAGAAGAGTCTGGCTCCATCCTCTAGACCCCTGCCCTTTATCTGTTGGTCACCATTGAGATTCCCTCTCAGCCCAGGTCTTCTGCAGGCTAATGTCCTCATGAGATTTTTACTAGGCACAGTTCTATCTCAAACAGGCAAATTATTTCCATTCTCCAGTAGAAGAAAACAAGCAGGCAAAGAGTCACACAATTTGGTTTGCTACCTAATATCAGTGTGCTGAAACTGGAGCAGCAACAGTAAATTACCCACAGCACAGTTGGTACCAACTGAGTACCTAAAGAACCCTGCTTTACAGCACTTCATTTATATTGCTGGGGGGTCCCAGACTTTTTTTCACATGTCTCAGGCATATTCCCAGCAAGGAAACTTTACACTCTGTCTTTCCTGAACCAAGAGCTTCCACCAGCAGCAACTGAAGAGTCCTTTTTCAGACCATGATGATTTCAGAATTGATAATTGGACTTGATGATCTTGGAGGTCTTTTCTAACTGAAACAATCCTACGCTTCTATGAAATGTGAGTTCCCCAGAAGGTAAGGCAAATGCACTGCCCTGAGTGCCTTGATAAAATACTGAAATTGTGATTCACTGGCTTCACAATATGAAGCACTTTCTCTCCCTCCTGATGGGATTCTCCTGCCTCATTTTCCCTCTCACCTGTTGGGATACTCCTGCCTCGTCAGGCAAAACTCCTCATGAACACTCCAGAGAGAGATAACACACACACACAACCCAAAGCCCAGTTATTCAGTGGTTTTCTAACTGTAATTTAGCAGGAAAATCTGAAACAAGACTCTGACATGCTCAACCAGCAGGACAACGTCTGGCACTACGGGTAGAAGATAGGAAGGAGATTGAGTTTCTAGAGTCTAATGGTAAAACTTTGCAATCCTACACATTTTTGCTGTCAAGAAATCCATTTCAAATTCAGCTCCAGTGTCTAGCTTATTATGTGAGCTGCTTTGCAGCATATATTATGGCAGGTGTTATATGTAACCTCAGCAGGAGCATGTAATCACAGCAAGGTGAATGAGTGTGGCACTACGTGGGGAGACACTAAAATGCCCTCAGCAGCCAACATCATCATCCAGGTTGCTTTGAGAACTTTCTGGTTTAATAAGAAGTGAACTGCCACACTTTTCTTACAACCTCCAACTTCCACTGAAGAGTTCCTCAAACATTAAAAGAGCCTTCATTTGCCATATCATAATTTTCCAGTCAAATATCACAGAATCACAGAACCTTAGAGGCTGGAAGGGACCTCCTGAGATCATCCAGTCCAACCTCCCTGCCAAGGCAGGATCACTTAGGGTAGTTCGCACAGGAATGCACCCAAGCAGGTTTGCAAAGTCTCCAGAGAAGGAGACTCCACAACCTCTCTGGGCAGCCTGCTCCAGGGCTCTGTCACTCCCACTGTAAAGAAGTTTCTCCTCGTGTTGAGGTGAAACCTCTGTTCCAGTTTGTAGCTGCTGCTCCATGTCTTATTGCTGCTGACCACCAAGAAGAAATTTTGGTTGTTGAACAAAACTGTCCACTGCAGGCTGACACTGTTTATAAACAGAGATTTTTGGAAGAGACAGAGGCTGAGAGAAGGAAGAGTTGCTCTTTCTGCAGCATTTACCACCTCTGAGGCACAGGGCACTCCAAAGAGAAGAGCAGTAGGTTAACCACTCTCAGGTCATCCATCCAAATATCTACAGAAATATATCTTGTGTGTCGTTGCCGTTTAGCTCTGTTTAATGCAATTGCAGATTAGTAGTGATTCCTTAAAGGTCATGTTTATATTTATCACCAAAAGAAAAAATTACACAGCCAGCACCCTGCTTGCTTTAGTAGCAAGAACTTCATGTTTCTCTGACAGTGTCACAGGTCAGAGCTGGGCTGGCCACTAGACAAGTGCCAGAGGCTCTCTCTGCCTTCCCAAAGGTAAGAGAAAGGGAGGAAGGGAAAGAGACAGATGGGCTATGAAAGAAACTAAATCTGGGATGGAAACTAACGCTGGGATGGAAATAAGAACAAGCCAGTGAAACAGAATCATAGAAGTGTCAGGGATGGAAGGAACCTCAGGGATCATCTAGTTCTAACCCCCCTGCCATGGGCGAGGACACCTTGCACTAGATCAGGTTGCTCAGAGCCACAACCAGCTCGGCATTAAAGACCTCCAGGGACAGGGCTTCCACCACCTCCCAGGGCTACCCACTCCAGTGTCCCACAGGAACCCTCCCCATCAGCATTCTCACTGCTAGCAGCAGCTCCCGTGTGCAAGCCTGCCCTGAACTTCAGCAAGTGCCCTCACTGAGCGGAGGCTCAGCTGAGAAATCAAATCCCTGACCAGAACTGGTTGTGCCCTAGCTCTAACCTGGACACTCAGTCCAACCAGGATTAAAATTCCATGCAAGAAAACACTTTTTACCATTGTCTTTGATTCAAATTGCCATTTTTCATCTAAAACCAGATCTTGTGGTAAACCATTGATGTCCAATAAGGTGTAAAGACGTCTTGTGTGCATGAATGTGCACACACAGCTAGACATGAACATCACATGGGATGCCTTTTGTCCCGCTGAAATAACACATCCAGCCAAAATATTTATCTATCTGAAGCAGAGCTCTGCTCTCAGCAGCCTCAAGCAGATTAAAATAAATCAAATGCCACAACTACTGAGCTTCTCCCTGGCTGCCACCAAGTTACACAAACTATTATATATTGACATCAGCTCACTCACTGGAGCATATTGCCTGAAATGAGGAATGTTATGTGCATTATTTGTTTGGGTTTTCCTCCTCCTGACAAGGGACTACTGAACTGAGAGCTCTTGTTTCAGTCTAGCATTACAACGTTGTTGTATCAAGGGTTTGGGCTTCCAAGCCACCAATTCCCCACAAACCATTAATCTGAGATGTTCTTTTCATTAGCATCTGAAGTTATTTTGCTCTGCAATATGTAGCAGAGAAACTGCTGACAAACTACTTGAAATCAGGTTTTTGAAGTGTATCATGTAACTCTCTGGGCTAAGCCTACCCCCCTCCCAAAATATTAATTAAAGTCATTAAGACGATGTTTTGAACAAGTACAGGAAAATAATGTCTAGATTAAATTATGAGGGAAATATTAGATCCCACTTGACTGAAGCATGCCCTTAGACACATGGCATCTCATTTGCAAAAAAGTAAGCATTCCTTTCCCTCTCAAAGGGGTTTTTGACCTTTTAAGGCACCAATATCCGCAGCCCTCCTCAGACTGACTCGTTCATCTTCTGACCCAAGACTCCCAAAGCATATTTCACTTCCTTTATGGGCAGAAATCAAACTCCCTAAACTCTAAATATAATTTATTACCAAATGTAATACCTTTTTCACTTGATCATCAGGACTTTATTTCGGTCTGCTGATAAGATTTTTTTTTTTTTTTTTAAAGGCA
>VWZI01021474.1:623446-634278 GCA_013396835.1 Psilopogon haemacephalus
CTCCCCTTTTTAAATTTTTTCCCTTTTTTTTTTTTTTTTTTTTTTTTTTTTTTTTTTTGCTATTAGACTTCCTAATAACAATCAAAACGCACAGTGACTGCGAGACAGTTTAATCAAGCAGAGCCATCTCCCTGCCTGCTGAAGTGACATCGCACTCCGGATACACAAACTGGATTTCTAAGGATCAACTCTGCACCAAATGAAATATTTGTAAGTGAATCAGGGGATACACATCCCAACAAGATTCTTTGCCTTCTGCTGCATTTCCTAAGAGGAACTGAACTGACAAATTCACAAGATGCAACACAATCCATTAGGACCAGTGTGTCTTTCAGCTGCAGTTACTTATTTGACCATCAGCAATCAATACAGATGTGTCATTGTCTAAATGTATCCCTTCCTTGTGGGCTTCTAGTTTGATTTTGTTAAGTCTGTTTGCATCTCAAAAACTTTATCAGCTTAAACAAGGAAATGATTTTAAGATGAAAGTAACCACTTAAAGTAAATAAAGATAAGGGGCACACCATATTTAGCCTAACGTGCATAAAGTTTTATTTGAAGCAGAGAGAGAGGTTCTCTCTCTGAGAGGTGGAGGAGGTTCTCCTCACCTTCTACTCTACCCAAACCAGGCCACATCTGCAATACTTTCTCAAGTTCTCTGCTCCCCAGTGCAAGAGACACAAGGAACTACTGGAGAGACTTCAGTGGAAGCTACAAAGATGCTGAGGGGCCTGGAGCCATCTCTGTGAGGAGGTAAGGATGAGAGACCTGGAGCTGGTTAGAGTGGAGAAGAGCAGCTTCAGATGGCATCTTCCCAGTGCTAAACAAGAACTAAAGTGGAGTGGGATAGAGGATGAGGACAGATTCTTTTCAGTGGTGCCCAGTCACACAATAAGGAACAATGGGCATAAATTGGAACCTAGAAGGTTCCATCTGAATATAAGTTAAAAATTCTTTGCTATGAGGCTGTCAGAAATGTGGATGTGGAGTACGCTGCCCCAGAGGTTGTGGAGTCTCCTCTAGAGTGATTCCAAAATGGTCTGGACATTGTGATCCTGGACAACCTGCTATGGTTGACCCTGCTTAAGCAGGGGGATTAGGTAAGAAGATCTCCAGATTCCCCTTCCAACCCACACTGTGCTGGGATTCAATGATTCGGTGAAGAAATGTGGAAAAGCTGGCATGAGGGTGCTAGAGAGTTCCAAATCCATAGACCCATTTCCAGCAGTGTCACAGGTGGTGACAGAACACAGCAAATAATCGTTTGGGATACACATTTAAAGCTGTTCTTTCTCAGACTTCAAAAGCTCACTGCATGTTCATAAAACATTTACAGTTGTTCTCTCTGTTCCCCTTCCTCTTTCCTGACAGAAACTGAATCGACACAAACGTCTCCAAGAACATTTCCATTCTGGTGACAGGGGGCACTGTAATGAAGCTGTGCTTTTGGAAGACAGACCTGCCAGCCTGAATTTCCCCTGCAAACCTCCCCACCCTTGGGCAAATAAAATGTGTTTCCCAAAATGCCTTTTGTCTGAGAAATATTCACTACTGGGGCTACTGGATTTTAGTGCAAAGCTCAGGAAAAATTGAAACAGCAAAAACCCCCAAACAATCCCCATCATGCTGGGATTCTGTTTCCATCTTGTGCTGCACCTTGGGAGGTAGGAAATCAGAGGTGGGGGCTGTGGGGAGAAGCATATGGAGTAAGTGACCCTCAACTGAGCAACAAGGGATTATATCCCATGGATGGTGTCTTCAGGATCAAGCTGAGAGATCAATAGGGTCAAGCTGCTTCTTCAATGGCTGCTGTCACAGGAAGACTCTGTCCCTTCTGCCTAAATCTGTCCAGAATCCAGCTCCTGAATCTTGTTCTCTGCTACTACTGAGTCCAGTCTGCCACTTTCCTAGTGCCTACCCCCAGTGATACCAATGGTGACAACATTGCTATTGGGGGTTGGATCCCATATAGGTTTGTGTCTCTCTGTCTGTAAGTCATTGCATTGCTCTTCCTTCCATCCCAGCTGGTTTAGTTTATTTTGCCACCCATCAGTCTCTCCCTTATTCTCCTCTCTTCCCTTTGGGAAGACAGAGGGGTTCATAAAGAACCTCTGTCCCTTGTCTAGGGGCCAGCCCAGCCATGACCCTCGACACTAACCTATAGCTGTATATAGATTATTAAACAGGTCACATTCGGCCCAGTAGTGGCAAAAGGGAGGTGGGTGATGTACGTGTGTTTCACAGCTGACTCAACCTGCTGGGGTCAAAGCCATGATAAAAACGAATAAATAAAAGGCAGATTTCCCAGTTGCTTTCTATCCTGTTTATCACAAACACACAACAACCCCCTGCTCCAAAATACAGAAGTCTTTTGTATAAACTGCCTGAAACGTTTCGACATAAAGCTTTGACCTACAAATAACCCACAGAAGGATCCTCTTTTCACATACTTAAAACAGAATTAAAAATTCAGAAGATATCCTGGCAGTGGAATAAGCCTCCTGAGAAAAACAAAAAAGGCAACTGAACACCTCTTTTATATAGTTTCTATCGAAGGATTCACTTAATTTATTTTTATAGCTACCACCCAGAAGTGCACAAAAGCCCTTTAATAAATGTGTGGGGAAAAAAATTCAGTCGTCTTGGCTGGCAGAGAAAGTAGTCTAACTCCTGGCCCACACATCAGCCATACATTAACCATCCAGCAGTCACTTGAATCATGAAATCAAAAAATTGCTTCAGTTGGAGAATCCGAGATAAAGGAAATGCAGGTCAGAAGGAAGGAAAAAAACATGGCAGGGATATTCAACCTTTCCCTCTTCTCCCCAATCCCCAGTTGGGAGGAAGGGATTGAGACAATGCCTCACAGACAAAATTCTCCATAAGAAATGGCCTAATGATGCCCATGCTTCCGTCTATTTAAAAGTAAGCAAAGCTACCATCATAAAGAGCATGATTATGAGCCCATACCGCATCACTTCTCAACCATCCATTCAGCAAACACTGCACTGGCCTTCAGTTTGTCATGAGGACAAACCTTTTCATGCTACATCCATCATAAATCTTTGGGGAAATCCAGCATGAGCAAAGGCAGTGCCACCTTTTCTACCACCAGCACTAGAAGCCTTTTCACCTCACGAAGCTTTCAAATTCCTATTCCCAGTGTAATTTGATTTTCAGCAGGGTTCTTCCATTAAAACTTTTTAAGTAGCCTTTTTTTTTTTCTTAAAATTGCTAAAAGCCAACATCACCATTCTTATTCAGCTTGTGTCATTCAATTGCACATACATTCCCCCCCATAAAGGTGTTATAATGAGTGGACATGAATGAAAGGAGCTGAATGATGGCAAAACTAAGCCACACATTAGGCTTCCACTCCTCTTTTGTCTATGTTTTCACTAAACAAATCAGCTTTCAGCTGAATTTGGTACTACAGGACTAGGACAAAAGGCTGTGTTGCTTCAAGGTGCTGCATCAATTTACAATTCAGATGCAGCTATAGAGCATTTGCTCTGAAGGAACAAAATGTTACTTCAGAGGTCAACGGTGCTTTGATCATTTCTTGCCTCACAGCAAATGGAGAGAGGCTGACAAGCAGCCCTACATGGACTCATAGAATCCCAGCCTGGTAAGGGCTGGACAGGACATCTGGAGAACATCCAGGTCAAACTCCCTGCTAAAGCAGTCACCCACAGCAGGTTGCCCAGGATCACAGTGGATTTGGAATCTTCCTAGAGACAGAGAGTCAACAACTTCTTGGGCAGCCTGGTTCATTGCTTCAGCAAGCTCACAGCAATGAATTTCTCCTCATGTTCACATGGAACCTCCTGGGTTGAACCTGGTGGTCCTGAGGGGCTTTTCCAACCAGCATGTTTCTGTGATGCTCAAGTTCCCAGACAGCAGGACTGAAGACAGCCTGTTTCATCAGAGCCAGTTCTGACAGCTGATAGATGAACTATCATTTCAACCAATTATTAGGGCACTAATTTTTCTTCTGGTGTCAAGGGTTAGTGCTGGCCACTAGCTGAATGACAGAGACTGTGAATCCTTCTGTTCTGCCCATCATTATTCTGTCTACTAGAAGCAGCCCCTGGCTGTGCAAACATGCTCTGAACTTCAGAAAGTGCCTTGACTGAGCAGGGACTCAGCTGAGAAATCACATCCCCATCCCTGACCAGAATTAGTTCTGCTCTAGCTCAAACCAGAACAATAGATTTGGTATTGTTTGGGTTTTCTCCTGTTGTCAAAAATCCACCCTAACATCCTGTTTGTGTAAAGAGATTTCAGTGAGACACCTGGCAGCATTCTTCTCATCTGCCAAAATGATCCTTCACCTTTAAACTTTCTGAGCTCAAAGAACCCAAGCGTGCTTGAAACTCCATCATCCTCCCTGGCGCTGCTTGTTTTTAATGAGCAGCTTCTCTCTATGCCTCCCAGAAGACAGACTCCACAAAGCAACCTCAGGTGCTGTGAAACCAATGCTTGATGCTTCTCCAAATCTCTCTCTGACTTTTTTTTCTGAGCCTGAAATCTTCCTGTTAAAGCCATGTGGGCCTGATGGGCCATTTCAGTCAAACCCAATTTCACTTATTTATCACAAACCCCTACTTAGGAACTCTGCTGTGGCTTGCTCACACGCGCAATCTGTTTCCAGCTTTGAACTTTAAAAAGGATTTAAGCAGTCAATCTCAATATCATTATAAATCCAGCGTGCATTACTTGCCTATTGATTGTGAGGAAATAAAAGTTGGAAGCTTGATTTCGGGGCTAATCTTTCCATTTGCTTGATGAGTTCTGCAGTTGGGGCAGAACACTTAGTGCATCCTGTTAGATAACGGCGTATTAAGCTGGGATGAGAAATCCAGACTATTTACAACACACTTCTGGCTTCAAGTAAAGAACAAAGGCAGAGGTAGCTGGTCTCAGAAGCTTTTAAGTTAAACCATGAGAAAACACATACACACACACACACATGCAAAATAACCAAACAAACTCTAAAAAGGATGCCACAAACAGAAAATATTTCCATTAATAGAACCACGGAATTATACAATCATAGAAACATAGAATTGTACAATCACAGAAGCATAGGATTGTACAATAATAAAATCATAGAATTGTACAACCACAGAATCATAGAATCTGGTCTGGGTTGGAAGAAACCTCTGAAGGTCATCTAGTCCAACCCCCTCTGTAGCAAACAGAGGCATCCTCAAATACATCAGCTTGCCCTGGGGCCTCGATCACCTCCCTGGGCAACCTGTTCCAGTGTTCCTCCACTCTCATTTCTCCTGCCTGATATATAAAAACTCTAGATTGGCACAAAATACAAAATCACAGAATCATTTAGCTTGGAAAAGATCTCTGTCAAGTCCAACCATTATCCTGATGCTACCAAATGCATCACTAAACCACGTTCCTCAGTACCACATCTACACAGCTATTAAATCCCTCCAGGGATGAGAACTCCACCACTGCCCTCAGCAGGGTGGTCCAGGGCTTGGCAACCCTGTCAGGAAAGAAACTGCTCCTAATATCCAACCTAAACCTCCAATGATTAAAGTTTTGCTGTTTCCACTCATCCTAATTGTTGTTAGCTGGGACAACAGACAAACACCCAC
Source organism: Psilopogon haemacephalus (assembly GCA_013396835.1). NCBI lineage: Eukaryota > Metazoa > Chordata > Aves > Piciformes > Megalaimidae > Psilopogon > Psilopogon haemacephalus. The sequence goes on from VWZI01021474.1 coordinate 629,068, forward strand.
CTCATTCCAACATCCTTTCAGGGAGCTGGAGAGAGCCAGAAGCTCTCCCCTTAGCATCCTATTCTCCAGACTAAACAATCCCAGTCCCCACGGCTGCTCCTCACAAGATCTGTTCACCAGATCCTTCATCAGCTCTGCTGACCCTGCTCTGGACCTGCTCTAGCACCTCAAAGTCCTTCCTGTAGTAAGGGACTCAAAACTGAGCCCAGTATATACTAAGGTTTCTATTCCACTTCATCAATATATAGAGCAAATACACAACCAGACAGGATACATTTGGATTCATTTAATTTGTTATCAGCCTGTCTCACAAATGCAGTTTCCCCCCTATAAGTTTAAACAGTTTATCATCTAATTAAACAGCTGTTTATGCTATGAATTTTAATGTGTACACTGAAACACTTCAGAACAAATGCCACAGAACTGTATGCACTAAAAGAATTCAAATGGATACTGAAGCCCATGCAGTCCCTTTCCCCCATCTGCTAATGGCAGAATTCCCACATCCTTGTTTTTCCTTTTTTTTTTTTTTTCTTTTTCCCAATCTCCAGGGTCTTTCCCCTGTATTATATCTCTTGTTTTGAGGGTTCTTTCTTCAGTTGAGAGAGGTTGCTAACATATCTAGTTTTCTTTTTGAAGTTTCAATGTATGAATTTTACCACACAGTGGCTATGGATTGCTCCAGCTCCACCCCACCCATTTAGTTTGATACAGCTCCATAGCTACCCAATCATTGATTTAGGAAAATCACAGAACCCCAGCATGGTGGGAGTTGGAAGGGTCATTCTGCAAAAGCAGGGACACCCACAGCAGGTTACCCACGATCATGATGCCCAGACAGGATTGGAATCTCTCCAGAGACTCCAGCAGCTCTCTAGGTAGACTGCTCCAGTGCCTCAATTGCCCTCAAAGTTCAAGAAGTTTTCCCTCCTGTTCAGATGGAAATTCCTGGGTTCCAGTTTGCACTCATTCTCTCTTGTGGTGTCACTGGGCACCACTGAAGAGAGTGTAGCTCCACCCTCTTGTCCCCTACCCTTTAAGCAGCATTGATAAGAGCCACTCAGTCTGCTCTTCTCCAGCCTAAACAGTCCCAAGTCTCAGCCCTTCCCTGTAAGTAAAAACTCATTTTGCTTTGGTTCCTGCTGTCAACACAACCCTTTGGATGAGGAGAAAGCAGGACCTCTGTATCCTCCATATAAGGAACCATGGTGATGAAGCGGTCAAAAACCTCCATCGTGTAACTTCAACACGTAGAATCACACAATCATTAAGGTTGGAAAAGACCTCTAAGATCATCAAGTCCAACCATCACCTCAACACCACCATGCCCACTAAACCATGTCCTGAAGTGCTACATATACATGTTTTTGTTAACACCTCCAGAGAGGCTGATGTGAGTAATTAGTTCACTCCATCCATAAAGTCTTCAGTTATTATCAGTAAGGCTGAAGCCCAGCTCTGCTTCCTAAATTCAGGCAGCACAACAGAATTTCCCCCTGCTGCAGGTATAAATAGCTTTCTATTTTCAAATGTAGTTTGCTGCTGATCCGGTTTGTTTTTCTTCCCCCCTCTCATTTCTAGTCATTATCTCCTGTAATAAATTACACTTTATTTCATTCATCACATCTACAACCTCCTCGCAGAAGGAGATGAAATAATTGATTTTAGACACCTTTGACATTTTCACAAGGTCTGATCAACTACGAGAGAGACCCACATTTGAGGGCATTAAAACCACTCCAGCTGCAAGCCCAAGCTCATATGACCCTGAGAGAGAATTCTTGAGTCTTCTTGATAGCTGAACAGGGCACTACCAGTAGTAATATAAAATTATTACTTGCAATTTTTGCTTATAAGAGGATTAAGTCAGTATTAAACTCACTTAAATGTTGCACCACAAGAAGAAGACAGCTTGGGACTACATGGAGCTACACACTCCCTAGCCTTGTTAAATGGGCTGCATTAAGAAGAGTTGGGTCAGCAGGTTGAGAGGGATTCTCCTCTGCTCCTGACCTGCACTAGTGAGGCTGCATCTGGGGTACTATGTCCACTTTTGTGTGCCTTGCTTCAAGAGAAATGCAGACCTACTGAAGACAGACCAGTGGAGGCTACAAAGATGTTGAGGAGCCTGGAGCATCTCTGTGAGAAGGAAAGGTTGAGAGACCTGGGGCTGTTTAGCCTGGAGAAGAGCAGAATTACAGGGGAACTTCTCAGTTCTGATCAATAGCCAGAGGATGGGAGACAAGAGGATGGGGTCAAGCACTTTTCAGAGGTGCCCATTCAAAAGACAAGAGGCAACAGGCATAAACTGGAAGCCATGCAAACATGAAGAGAAACTTCTTTGCTGTAAGAGTGCCAGAAACCTGGAGCATGCTGTCCAGAGAGGTTGTGGAGACTCCTTCTCTGGATAGACAACCAAAATTGAAGCTCTAAAGATGTCTTCATGATCTTAGAAAAGGTACATTACTCATGAAAAGTCTTGAGACAACATCTCAGTGATCTCAAGTTTAGTCTACTGCAGCAGTTCCCACAGATGTTAAATCAACAGCAGCTTCAGTACTGTAAATCCTAACTGCTAACTGCAAATCCTTGCCTTTAAGGCCCACCTCCATGTAATCATCTTTGTTCATCTTTCACCACACTGCCAAAAGCCCTCTAATTAGTATCATATTAGTCTGCCTTTCACTGCTCCTCATTCTAATCAGTTGACTAATTACTTGTACATAATCTTAGTGTCAGGTTAGAAGATGGCTTTTGAATGAAGAGATGCACGTGGCAGAAGTCCCTGTACTAGGGGGCATGGAACAATTTTTTTCAACAGCTACAAGGGCAATGGCTTCAGATTGAAAGAAGCTCAATTCAGATTAGACATTTGGAACTAATACTCTCACATGAAGGTGGTGAGGCACTGGAACAGGTTGCCCAGACAAACTGTGGAAGCTTCAAACCTGGAAGTGTTCAAAGCAAAGATGCATGGAGCCTTGAGCAACCTGTTCTAGTAGGAAGTCTCCTTGCCTGTGGCAGGGGAGTTGGAACTAGATGATCTTTGAGGTCCCTTCAAACCCAAACTATCACAGGATTTGATGAATTCAGACTTGCAGTAATATCACTTTCAGTTTAGGTTTGGTTGGCACTCTTTAAGTGCTAGACACATAAAATGCTTTATCCACGCAACTTTGTTTGGAAAACAGCTCTGAAAAATCTCTAGCTCCAATTAAATGTTTTGTAACAAATGTCAAACCAGTAAATCACTGAGCAGCAGCAGTAACTGATTGAGAAGATGCAACCTGCTCAATACAATCCTCTGAATCTGCCAAGCCCAAAGTTGTTTAATGTAATTTAACTCACCCTGGAGTGCAGTTAAATAATTGTGATGGATGGCAGCTTGTCTTGGTCTTTTCCATTTGTTAAATTATGATAGATGAATTATGCACATTACTGAATTTCAATGCCTTCTTTCTGCTCACCACCCCTGCTTCATGAAAAACATCCCCTCAATAAAGAGCCTAAATCCATCTCCATCAGAACCCAACGAAGGTTCCACAATTATGATAAAGAAGCTGAAGGCCAAAAATGCTTCCCTTGAGGCTGAAATAAGTCCCTTGATACTGAAAGCAATAATAAATGTGTGCAATGTAACTAAACACTTCCTACCATCTCTATTTTAAATAAAGTAACTGAACCTGGTAAAAAAACCCCAATGTTTATTAAAGCTTTATGAGGACTTTGAGGTAGAAAATACTATGATGAATCATTGAATCATAGAATCAGTCAGGGTTGGAAGGGACCACAAGGATCATCTAGTTCCAACCCCCTGCCACAGGCAGGGACACCCTACCCTAAATCAGGCTTCCCACAGCCTCATCCAGCCTAACCTTAAACACCTTCAGGGATGGGGCCTCAACCACCTCCCTGGGCAACCCATTCCAGGGTCTCACCACTCTCATGCTGAAGAACTTCCTCCTCACATCCAGTCTGAATCTCCCCACCTCCAGCTTTGCTTCATTTCCCCTAGTCCTGTCACTACCTGATAGCATAAAAAGTCCCTCCCTATAGCTTTCTTGTAGGCTCCCTTCAGATACTGGAAGGCTATAATAAGGTCACCTCAGAGTCTCCTCTTCTCTAGACTGAAGAACCACAACTCTTTCCATCTATCCTCATAGGAGAGTTGCTCCAACCCTCTGATCATCCTCATGGCTGTTCTCTGGACAAACACCTCAAAAAAGATGACTGGCATCCTTACTAAGTTTGCAAAAGAAAGTGGGGTGGGATGGGAGTGCTGATCTGCTTGAGGTCAGGGGAGCTCTACAGAGTGACTTGGGCAGGCTATATTAATAGGCTGAGGCCAACTGGATGAGGTTTAACAATGCAAAGTGTTTGTTCCTGTGCTTAGGACACAACAACCCCAGGAATGCTACAGGCCTGGAGAAGGGTGGCTGGAAATTCCCAGGGTGGAAATAGATGTGGAAGTGTTGGTTGACAGCCAGATGAATACCAGCCAGTGTGTGTGCCCAGGTGGCCAAGAAGGCCAACAGTGTCCTGGTCTGCATCAGAAACAGCGTGGTCAGCAGGAGCAGGGCAGTGGCTGTCCCACCATATGCAACACTGGTGAGACCACACCTGGAATACAGAGCTGAGCTTTAGGCTCTTCAATACAAAAAGTGTCTTCCACCAAACCAATTCTGGTTCTATAGTGTCTGCACTGCTATCATCATCTGCTTTCAACTATGTGCATCACTTTGGTCATCCAAGTAGCACCCTGTGGGAGACGAAAGTATGACTTGACTTAATTGGTTTTGCTAATTGTTTAGGTGGAGCAATTTCTTCTGTCTGCTGTTTGAATATCAGCTCTGATTCCACAGAGAGGCTCATTTAGTCAATTGAAATTGGAGTCATGAAGGAATCCCCATGTGAAAGCGTGCCTTACTCAGGGATGCTTTAAAGAGAAGGTGCTGAGAAAGTTGCAAGGAACTGAAAATGTTGTGGGGGTTTTTGTTTTTGGGGTTTTTTAAAAATAGGAATAGCTCTTTCAACCTTTACTATAACAATCAATGGGGCTGCACTCTGTAATTACAATGTCACTTGAGAATTGCTTAATGACCCCGATGCTTGAAACTGTGACAGACTAATTCTGAGAAATATATATATATTTTTTTTTTTTTTTTTTTTTTTTTTAAATTTTTTTTTTTCGGCAAAATTATTCTGGATACC
>VWZI01021474.1:634338-703421 GCA_013396835.1 Psilopogon haemacephalus
AAGCTCTGTTTCTGCTGGAAAATTATTCTGGATGCACACTACGTTCTGCTTGGAAATTGGAGACCAAAAAAAAAAAAGGATCCTCTGAAATGAACTGTCAAGTTTCCTTTAAAGGAGGGGGGGGATGACTCAGATCTAACCTTCCACAGCAGCTGGTATCGCTGGGGATGAATGAAGAAAGCCTGCAAGCTGTAATGTCATTTCACCAGCAGGAAAACACTTCATGTTTCAGAGGAAAAAATGCTGGTTTTGAAAGCTCCTGGCAGCCTCAAAGTGACAAGGTAGTTCCGAGGCATTAGGTCTGTATCGGTAGAGGAGACATCAGAACAACTTGGACAATGTATTTAAGGAAGGCTGGGATGAACTAAAGGTAATATGGATTAAATTTGTCCCTGAGGTTTTTTCTGCTCAGAAACCTTGTAAATGTACGGGGTTTTTTTGCAAGCTTAAAATATGGCTCCCCATGTCTCAGAGTGGGGAACTGCCAGGATGTGTTTGGGAAGCTCTACAGCTGTCAGTCAGACCAGACCACTGAGACCTGGCAGAGCTGCTGCCTCAACTCTGCGCTTTCAGAGTACTTCCAGAATTCTTTTCATCAAAGATGAGAAACTTGCTGGTGGAGTTATTAGTCTAGCCTTTAACCTCCACCCCCTTATTCTTCAAACTAACAATTCACATGGAACCTCCTGGGTGCCAGTTTGTGTGTGTTGTCCTTTGTCCTGTCACTGGGCACCACTGAAAAGAGTCTGGCCCCATTCTCTTGAACTCCACCTGAGCCAAGGCATTGATCAGCATTGCAGAGATCCCCTCTCAGTCTCCACAAGGCTAAACAGCCTCCTTTCCATCCTGCCAGTGAGGTCATTCTTCCCCTCTGCTCTCATGAGACTCCTCCATCTGCATCCTCATCTCATGCCCCCAGTGCAAAAAGGACATTGAACCATTAGAGCAGGTCTATGGGAGGGCCTGGAGCACTTCCTCTATTGGGGCAGGCTGCAGGAGTTGAGGATGTTCAGCCTAGAGAAAAAAAGGCTCCAAGGAGACCTTATTGTGGCCTCCCAGTCCCTGAAGCAGGCATAAAATAAAGGTGGGGAGAGACTTTTTACAAGGGCTTGTAGTGATAGGATGAGGGGGAATGGATTGAGGTTGGAAAAAGTTAGACCTAGACTGGATGTTGGGGAGAAATTCTTTACAGTGAAGGTGGTGAGACACTGCAACAGGTTGTCCAGGAAGGTTGTGGATGCTCCCTACCTGGAGCTGTTCAAGGCCAGGTTGGACAGGGAAAGCCTATCTAGACTTGGTCTAGTGGAACCTATCCCTGCCTATGGTGGGCATGTCTTCCTCATAGAAGACATATACCACATAGCTTTTGTCATCCAGCTTCCACATTGCACCAGAATTGGTTAACAAGATCAATCCTTGGACTCTATGTTGCAAGTAAAATGTGCTGAATTTTCACTGAGATAAAACCAGTAAATTCTCTTGGATGTATTTATTTATATGTGAGGAGGCAGCAGTACTTCTTCTTCGTCCCTCATCGACACAGACAGCAACTCTCCTTAATTCCTGGAGCTGAGGTCCTTAAATATCAACGAATTAACTTATTGATTATGAAGAACAGGAGAGGGTGATGATAGAATAGTTTGGGTTGGAAGACACATTTAAAGGTTGTCTTGTCCAACTCTTCTACAATAAGCAGGGATATCCCCAGCTAGACCATGCTGCTCAGAGACCCATCAAGCCTGACCTGATATATTTCCAGGGATAGAGCCTCCACCACCTCCCTGGGCAACTTGTACATTTTCCACCACAATCATAGGAAAGAATTTCTTTCCTAATGTCCATTCTAAGAGGTCTTTAATAATAATAAACCAATTAGAAGGAAAATCCTCTGATAACTGTGGCATTATGGAAGTAAGATCCAGTGATTTAAATAAGCAATTTCTTTTCAAGACTGCTAAATAACAAAGCTCTCGATAGAGCTCAAGCCCCAGTACTTATAAAAAAATATTAGTAGATTTTAAAAAGAAAAGCTGCTCCTCAGAGCCTTCATTTCTTAGATGGAAAATTAAGAAAGGAAAGGGAGATCCAAAGGAACCAAGCACTGAAGCTGATTATTCAGCAATTCTGAAACCAAATTTACAACATTTCCTCAGAAATTGTGAGAGAAATGTGAGAATTTGTCAAGCCTACCACTGAGACTGAAGACAGATAAAATCATAATTATTATTAGAATGATTTTTTTTTAAAACTCTTTTTATTCATTTCATTCCCTCCCAACTTTCTATTGCATAGCTCTAGATAAGTTTATTTTAGGTAGCTTTGAAATAAAGCTTTTGAAAGAAGAAGAAGATATGGGGGGAATAAAACCAGCCAGTTCCTTTTCAATCTGCAGTGACCCACAACTACACTGCCCCAGCATCAAATCAACACCTCACTATTTTTAAACTTGAACTTAAAATTAACATAGAATTATTAAGCTTGGAAAGCACCTCCAGGACCATCAAGTCCAGCTGTTAAGCCAGCGCTGCCAAGTCACCAGTAAACCATGTCCCTCGGCACCACATCTACACATCATTTAAATTCCTCTGGGATGGGAACTCCACCACTGCTCTTGACAGCCTGTCCCAGGGCTTGGCAAGCCTTGGGGGGAAGATTTTTTTTTCCTGATATGCAACTGAAATCTCCCCTGGTACAATGTGAGGCAGTTTCCTTTAATCCTATAATTTCTTATCCGGGAGAAGAGACCAACCCTCAACTTGCTGCAAATTCCTATCAAAGAACAAGGTCTCCCCTCACTTTCCTTTCCTGCACACTAAACACCACCAGTTCCTTCAGCCTCTCTCAGAGAGAGGTTCCTGAAAGGTAGTTAAAAAGCCTGAATCAATCTCTCCAAAGATGAGAGTCCTCAGGGTGAGAAGCAGAGATACTCCTCAGTGCCTTCCCCAGCTGTCAGTAGGTGAGAGCAAGAATAACCTGGGAAGAAGCTTCAGGAGTTCTGCAGACATCTTCCTTACCTTTTTATCTGTGGGGGAGAATGATTTATATATATATAGATCTCCATATAAGAATAATCTATAAAGCAGTGTAGAAGTAAATGATGCAGTCTACCCACACCAGAACTCTTCTGAGACAACTTATAGAGCCAACAGTCCAGCTGTTTGAAAACACAAACCCAATACTCACAGCTTATTGAGTGCCAACTGGATGTTACTGCTAACTCCAACCTAGTCAACAAAATAAAAAACGACCCAAACAATCTACACATTTTATTTAAAGCAACTCCAACTGCTGAACAGTTTAAAGATTGGTCTTGAAAAAGATCATTATACTGATACACAAACTATCCAAAGGGACCTGGACAAGCTTGAGAAACAGGCTTGGGTTTAAAAAGGCCAAGAGAAAGGTCCTGCACACAGATCTGGGCTGCATCCAAAGCATCCTGGGCAGTGGGTTTAGCATGTGGATTCAGACCCTCGACTCTGCTCTGCTGAAGCTCTGCCTGTCATTTGTTCCTCCTGTCTTGGCAACTTGCAAGAAGGTTAGTGTGTCACACACACAAAGAAATAATTCTTAGGCCCTAAATTAATAAACTGAGTTACAGGACATTGCTTATGAACCTTGAAGGCACACTAATTCTTTTCTCTGGAAAGACGTCTGAAAGAAAGATTCAGCCTTTTAAATGTATTACAAGAAGTAGGGAGAAAATCACATCTTACGTCCAGCAGGGACAGAAAGGAATTATTTTGAGGATTGGATGCAGTTCTGTGTACCCCAATTGAACACAGACAAGGAACTACTGGAGGGAGGTCAGAGGAGGCTACAGAGATGCTGAGGGGACTGTGAATAGAAAAGGCTGAGAGACATGAGCCTGTTTGGCCTGGAGAAGAGCAGCCTGAGGGGGGGATTGGATGAATGCCGATCAATAGCTAAAGGTGGGCAGGCAAGAACATGGGGTTAGACTCTTTCCAGTGGTGCACAGTGACAGGACAAGGGGGAGCAGGCTCAAACTGGATGCCAGAAAATTCCATCTCAAAAGGAAGAAAATATTCTTTGCTGTGAGGGTGCCAGAGACCTCAGTCAGGCTGCTCAAAGAGTTTGTGGAGTCTCCTTCTCTGGAGAAATTCCAAAATGGCCTGGACATTGCTTTAGCAGGGGAGTTGGAGTAAATGAGCTTCAGAAGTTCCTTCCAACAACCACCATGCTGGGATTCTGGGATTGTACCAAAAAAAAAAAGAATATTCCTAACACTCCCTGTGCAGTAGAGCACATCAGCAACTCATTCCTTGATGATGTTGTAATGAAAGAAAGTTGCTCTGGTAATATACACAAAGCCCCAGATAAAAGCTTACAGGATTAAAGGATTACAGGAAGGTTATTAAAGGGGTTGAGGAGGGAGGGAGGGAGGGAGGAGGATGCACCCTCTTTTAAATAATGATCATCCTTCTTTTTGGAAATGGAGGTGGTCGCTTTGGGTTTAGGTTGTGGTTTAGCTCATCTAATAAACAGTCTGCTTATTTTCTTTAGAGCAAAACCAAAGCAGCAAGATGGAAGGGAATGGGTGCTTAATTTGGTCATCAAATGCTCATGGAAGATTTGTTTGCGACATAAATCTGTTGCACAGCTTCATTAAACAGAGGTTGGGCTTCCCAACTGCTGCATTTATCCGTAAGACTGTCAAGCAGCAGGTTTTCAGCGTTTCTTCCTTTGTAAAAGCAGGTTTAAATGAAGAATTGATGGATATTGTAAATCAATGCCACAGCTTATTATTTCCAAAATAAGTGATAATAGTAAATTTACACACAACTTTCATCAAGTTTACAGCTGACCATGAAATACTCTTCTCAAAAAGAGTGTGGCCAGTAGGAGGTCAAGGTAGGTTCTCCTGCCTCTCTACTCAGCCCTAATGAGTCCTCATGTGGAGTGCTGTGCCCAGTTTTAGGCTCCCCAGTTCAAGAGAGACAGGGAGCTAGTAGAAGCTACAAAGACGCAGAGGGGCTGGAGCATCTGTGAGGTGGAAAGATTGAGAGGCCTGGGGCTGCTTAGCCTGGAGAAGAGCAGCTTAAGAGGAGATACTGCTCAGCAGTATCTAAAGAGTGGAAGTGAAGAGGATGGGGTAAGATACTTTACGATGGTACCCCAAAACAGGGACAAAGTGGACCCCAGGAGGTTTCATCTACAGAGGAGGAACTATTCTTTACTGTGAGGGTGCCAGATCCCTGGAGCAGGCTGCCCAGAGGGGTTACGCAGCCTCCTCTGGAGAGATTCCAAACTCACCTGAACACTGCAATCCTGTGCAACCTGCTGTGGGTGACCCTGCTCTAACAGTGGGATTGGACCTGACAATCTCTAGAGGTCCCTTCCAACCTCCACTATGCCAGGATTCTGTGACCAGGATTCAATCCACTGTGGCCTTTTATTTTTAATGGAAAAAATACAAGTCAAACTTTATTTGATTCTAAACAAAATACTGATGTTCACCGCGTATGAATGCAGTTGGTGTAAGAAGAAATAAGTGAATTAATTAGCAGAGCTTTCTAGCTCGATTCAGACATAACAAAATACACGACATCTCCTTGGGGGCTCATTTGTTCTTAATAATTAAGCATGAATCGGAGCTCTTACTGAAGGCAGATCTGTAAACAAGCATTTACCACAGCTATCTACAACAGGACAGTCTGTCGGTGCCTGCAACCTGCAATTTTAAGGCATCACATGGCTTTAAGTTCAAATATTTTGTCGGTACTCAGCAAGTATCTCTCATTTTAGATGCAGCAAATTGTGCTATTATCATGCTACGCAGTTCACAGGTAAATAATCGGAGATAATTGCATCAGATTCCTGGAGCAGGTTATCTCACAAGTTTGCATGAGGAAACATTTTACAGTGAAGTATTTCTCTTACACCTCGCAGTATATATCATAGAGAAGTAGCTGAGAATGCTTTGTGACTGGCTTCTCTGCAAACTTTTCAAGTAAGTCATGAAAAATACATTCAGAATTTATGTAATACCTAAAAAAGAAGCAGGAATCGAGAGCAGAGGTAAGTCTTTGATGTTCTAGTTAAGAGGTGTTTGACATCAACATAGCTCCTTTTTTTGGTCCTGGCAGGGGTTGTTTAGCCTGGAGAAAAGTTAGGGGAGACCTTTTTGCTGTTTCAAGCTGAAAGAGAGAGATTCAGACCAGATAGAAGGAAGAAAGTTTTTACAATGAGGGTTTTGAAGCACTAGCCCAGGTTGTCCAGAAAGGCAAAAGTCCATCCCTGCAACCAATCCAGATTAGCTTGGATGGGGCTCTGAGCAACCTGATGTAGTTGAAGATGTCCTTGCACAGGGAGTTGGACTAGGTGGCCTGTAAAGGTCCCTTCCAACTCCAACCATTCTGTGGCTAGTATGTTGAGAGAGGTTCTCCTCCTCTCTACTCTGCCTTGACAAGGCTGCATCTGGAATACTGTGTCCAGTTCTGAAGGCCCCAGTTCAAGAGGGACGTAGAACTGCTTGAGAGAGTCCAGCACAGAGACACAAAGATAACGAAAGGAATGGAACAGCTCTTATGAGGGGAGACTTGAGGGAGCTGGGGCTCTGCTGCTTGGACAAGAGGAGACTGAGAGGTGACTTCATTCGTGTTTATAAATATATAAAGAGTGAGTGCCAGGAGGAGGAAGCCAGGCTCTGCTGGATGATGCCTAGTGACAGGACAAAGGGCAATGGGTGGAAGTTGAGATGTAGAAATTCCCTGGAAACCTGAGGAGATTTTTTTTTCCCTTTCAGGGTGACAGAAAACTGGAACAGGCTGTCTAGGGGGGTTGTGAAGTCTCCCTCTCTGGAGATATCAAAACCCACCTGGATGCATTCCTATGTGATCTGGTATAGGTGATCCTGCTCTGTCAGGGGGGGTTGGACTGGATGAGCTTTCAAGGTCCCTTCCAGCCCCTGACATTCCATGATTCTGTGAAAGCTCTGAGATGCAGCTTCTTGGAGTAGTTAACTCAAAACCATCACACCACAATAGGTGTGTCCCTAAATCATTGTTCCTGTGTTCTGCACCTTTCACTTGCAGCACTCACCCAGCTCATTCCCCTTCTAAAGCTCCATGCATATGGCTAATGCTTCACTCTATGTGCCAACAATCCTGGCACGTTTCCCATCACTAACCCTCTCCAGATGTTAGTCTGGGTAATTACGTCGGACATCTCTCAGCTTTGGTAATGAACTAGTGCTGACAGATTCCTTGTTTGTATTTCTGTGGATCATCCTTCAGCCATGGAAGCAACCCAGTTAAAACAGCCAAATCGAAGGGCAGAGAATGAAATCTTGCTAAAGTGAATATCCAGCAGTGGTGTGATTTGCATAAAGGGGAGAAATATGGAAAGGCAGGATTCTGGGGGAAAGCACCTATCTGTTACACACTGTATTTGTCTCCTCTGCTTGATAAAGATGTCCTTTCAAGTACTATATATAGAATCATAGAATGGTTTAGGTTGGAAGGGATCCCAAAGATCATCCAGTTCCAAACCCCCGCCATAGGCAGGGACACCTCTCACTAGAACAAGTCACCCAATATACATATAGTCAAGCATTGAATAGGTTGCCCAGGATGGTGCTGGAGTCACCACCCCTAGAGTGCTCAAGAAATGCATGGACAAAGCATTTAGGGACATGTGTAAATGGCCATGGTGGTGTTAGGTTCAAGATTGGACTCAATGATCTTAAAGGTCTCTTCCAACTGATCTTAAAGGTCTCTTCCAACTGAAGCTATTCTATAATAAGCATGACTGAAAAAAAAAAAAAAATCATTGTCATGTAGTAGTATCAACCTCTTTCTTGCTTCCAAAAATCCAGACTCAGCTCTACCAGCTTGCTGTGTAAGAGAAGAATGATGCACAATGGACTTCCTAGCCTGAGAAGCCAACATTCAATACTACATTTTACCTGTGATATTATCAGAGGGACTGAAATAAGGATTAAAATTGCTTAGGGAAAAAAAAAATGTAGCTCAATAATCTATCTTCCCAAAAACTTGAATTTTGCAGCTGTGGTCCTAAAGAAAACAGGTTCTGGAAGGTGTATTATAGGGCATTGATAAATAAGGCTGCTGAAGAAGTCACGCTGCTCCCTTGGGGGTTTTAAATTATCCCATTAAATGCCAACACATTCAACAATCAAGTAATTAAATCAGTACACAATTAGTGCTGATGCCTGAAACTCCAGATATTAGCAGTGCTCTTAGTGCTGTACAAGGCACAGGAAAGGATTCAAGCAGGAGCTGAGCTTATCTTAAAAATGAACATTTCTCATGGTCTTGCAGCTTTAATAATAAGTGTCACCTCCATATTTCTGTCAACATTGTTTTGGACAAGTTATCAAAAACTGTGGACAACTTCTAATTGGTAACAGCTCTCCAATACATCACACAGAAAATATTAGATGTATCACACAAAAGATTAATTGTTATGATTACCTAGCAACACCAAACCCCAACACTAACAAGCAACTTCCAGGATGCAACCATCATCACAAACCACTTTTTCTTTAGAGAAAGGAAAAGAAGAATAATAACGTAAAAGCCACTTTACTGACTTCTGAAGGACGGAAATCAAGCCAAAACCACTAAGATCAGTAGGAAGTCAAGTGGCTGCTCTTCAAAGTCTTAAATGGAACTCAGAAAACTGCTTAGATTTACAGTATGGGAGGAAGAGTTCTTTAAAAGTCATCTCTAGTACAATCTCCCTGCAGTCATCAATGACATCTGTAACTAGGTAAGTTTGCTCAGATTCCCAGACAACCTGACCTGCAATCACTTTGCTGGCTCACATCCACCTTTTTACCCACCAACATGTAATATGCAACATCACCATTTTCATCACATGAAAGCTTCATCACAGGCAGCAATGAGAGAACTTCCCCACAGGCTACATGGAGTACATGAAGTGGGCTGTCCTCCTAAGCAGCATCATGACTGGTCACATTGTTAGGCTGCAACTTAACACCACAACTTAAAATCACATCTAAAGCCCTCACACTCACCATAATCATGTCCCATCAGTGAGCATTTTATTTGTGTATCCACAAGGAAGTGTTTTGAACTGAATGACAGAATCAAAACATTGTAAAAATTGGAAGTGACCTCTAGAGTTCATCCATTCTAAACCTCCTGCTTAAGCAGGTGCATCTAGAGCGGGTTGAAGGCCTAACTGAAGACATCTCTGCCCAGGCAGAGTATCTGGAACATGATGACCTTTAAAGTCCCTTCCATCCCAAGCCACTCCATGATTTTATCAAATCTGTTACACAAGCCCATGCAGCACACCAGATGTGCTGTGGTAAACTCAAGGTCATCCAAAAGATTTAATGGATTTGAACTTCTCCAAGTAGTTTTAGGCATTTAAGTCAGCAAAATATTTGTCTAAGCACAACATTCAGTTAATGATTAAACAAGGAAACCAGTGTTAACTGACCACCCATTGCAAAATCTCATGACTATGGTTTACTAATGAAGGAGTAATTATGTTTTGGAAGAAATAAGGAAGTAAACATTTCAAAGGGATGCCCCTACTACCACAGCCACTTCAAGATCTCAGAGTGCACCAGGGCTTGACTCATCACATGAAAGGAGAAAGGTAAGAAGAAACTAGAGGTTCAGCAGCAGCAGTTCTGAACATCTCCATTTGCTCTTCATACCAACTCTGAGGTGAGGTTGGTCCCTTCTCCCTTGTAACTAGCTTAAACATGCAGCATCCATTTCTTCCTGAGGTTCGGCAGGGTCTTAGCACAGTGAAACACCTACCTCTTTGACTGTCTGAATCATCATAGAGTTATTAAGGTTGGAAAAGACCTCTAAGATCAAGTCCAACCATCAACCTAGGAACACCAGGTCCACCAAACCCATCTCCCAAAGTTCCATGTCCACATATTTTTTTAACACCTCCAGAGATGGTGACTCCACTGCTTCCCCGGGCAGCCTGTTCCAATGCCTGACCACTCTTTTCATAAGCAATTTTGCCCTAATATCCAACCTAAACCTCCCCTGACAATTTCAGGTCATTTCCTCTTGCCCTATCACTTGTTCTTGGGAAAAAAGACAAACTCCCATGTCACTACAACCTCCTTTCAGGGAGTTGTAGAGAGCAATGAGGCCTCCCCTCAGCCTCCTACAGACTAAACCCCAATTCCCTCAGCTGCTCCTCACAAGACTTGTTCTTCAAAGCTTTCACCAGTTTTGCTGTCCTTCTTTGCACATGCTCCAAAAACTCAATGTTCTTGTTGGAGTGAGTGGCCCAAAACTGAGCCCAGTATAGGAGGTGCATCTTCATCAGTGCCAAGTGCAGTGGCATGATCACTTCTCTATTGCTGCTGGCCACACAACTGCTGATTCAAGCCAGGACACTGTTGGCCTTCTTGGTCACCCAAGCACACTGCTGGCCCATGTTCAGCTGACTGTCAACCAGCACCCACAAGCCCTTTTCTGTGGTTCTGTGATTTTCTGCTGGGCAACTTTCCAGCCGCTCTTCTCCAAGCCTGTAGCATTGCCTGGGGTTGTTGTGACCCAAGTGCAGGACACCCAGGTGACAAAAGAGTAAAGACAGCTCCTTGTGGAAAATGATGAAGTACGTGTTGGGAATGTTTGATTACTCAGATAAAACCATTTAAAATAGCTGTAGAGCATTATTTTCTCTGACTTCTCTGGGAGGAGAACCAACTCCAGCCAAGGAACTGCCTCTTGATCTCTCTGTTCTTCAAATAAATCTTTCCACACTACTAACACAGTTGAGAAACATGTGCTTACTTAGGCTCTAAAGAGCATCGTTATTTTGCCACCACTGCCTGCATAACAATAGGCTTCTGCTAAACGACTTTGCTTAATTGAGATCTAAAAGCTGAAGTAATGAGAGAAAAAAGCATGAACTCTGCCATGCTCTCTGAAGGTAAATTGACCGAGTGCTGTGCGAGACAATTTCTACAGCCAAAACTTTCTGTGAATAAGCTTCTCATCTCCAATTCCTTCCAACATTGCTTAGTAGAGCTTAAAATTCTCACTGTAAGGAGACTTTCTAAAGTGAAGCAATTCGACATTCTGCGGAGGTTGAGGGAAGTTCTCACCCTCTACTCTGTCCCAGGGTTCTGTCCAGTTCCAGGCTCATTGGTTTGAGAAACAAGGAACAACCAGAGAGTCTTGAAGAGGCTACAAAGATGCTGAAGGGCCTGGAGCATCAGTGTGAGGAGGAAAGGCTGAGAGAACTGGAGATCTTGGGCCTGGAGGAGCCTCAGAGGGGGTCATCTCAATGATGACCAACAACTAAAGGATAAGTGAAAAAGGAGGATGGGGCCAGACTATTTTCAACAGTGTCCTTAGACAGGACAAATGGTAGTGGGAACAAACTAGAACACAGTAGGTTCCATCTGAACATAAGGAAAAACTTTGCTGTGAGGTTGCTGGAGGCCTGAAGCAGGCTGCCCAGAAAAGTTGTGGAAATTCCTTCTCTGGAGTGATTTCAAACCCACCTGGACACTGCAATCCTGAGTAACCTACTGTCCTTGCTTTAGCAAGCGGTGCAATTAGATTACCTGCAGAGATCTCTTCCAACTCCCACCACACTGGGGTTCTGTGGAATTCATCAGAAATCGATAGGAAGCTTATGCCACGCTAGGGAATATTTCCCAAACAGCATTCTGGACAGAATGAAGATATTATGAATTCAGAGACAGAGCAGTTTTAGTTGTCTGCAGGCAATATTCCACTCATCTCCTCCTCATTACACATATTCTGTACTTTCAAAACAGACAGACCACACCAATCTTCCATTGTCAACAATGAGCATCGTAAGTATTTTAGAGCGAGTCTTGATTAAGCAGATGTGGAAAGTTTGTGTGAAAAATATTAATGAATTCTTTTAAGGTATCATTTCTGCCTTTTCTCTTTCCAACCACTTAGGGAGGTGTGCACAAAACAAAGGCCCAGCTTCTTCCCTCCTGGCCTGTGTGGCACTGAAGCACTCATCCACTCTTTAAAAAAGGCAGATTCCTACTTGTACTTAATGTCAAGGCTATGCTAGCAGCATCCAGACAATAATAACTATTTTTTATTACTTGGTTTCCAAGATAAGAGGATTCTGTCATTAAAGCATTCTCTTACAGGCTGCTTATTCCTGATCTTGTCTACTGGCTGAGACTGGGAAAGCTGGGAATTGATCGCTTCCATTTGTTCTAATAAACTGCCCTACTTAACTCCCGAGGCTGTATTGGCTTCACTTGCCAAGAGGTTTCGATGCTGCTGATTAAATTCTGTCATTATTTCGATAATTTCTAGCTTTATTTTTTAAGTGCAGCATCTATTTTTGGTGCATTTTCCAGCAAACCTGGACACCCTGTGTAAACTCTGAAGACGTGACAGCCCTGTTTTCACTCTCAGTTAAACAAAAAAAACCCAAAAACCAAAAAAACAGTACTTTGGACAAAGCTCCTGGCCTCTCAGTGCAATGGAGTGCAAAGAATTATTAGGATAAAATATCTTGCATTATCCCAATCAGATGAAATGAAATGATTTCAGGAAGAAATTCACCTTTTCAAGACAGCTATGAATCTCTGTGCGACTCATCAGCTTTAACTTCTAGCTTGTTTTGGGGCACCACTTCATTTTTTAGATATACCCACTGGGGTTCTAAAGCATCTGATGATGCTTTAGAAGATAGCTGAAACTCAGAGAACGATTATTACATGCTTTTCTGGGAACATGCTTCAAGTCACTGTCTATGACTACCTGAAAGGAGGTTAGAGTGAAGTTGAGGTGGTCTCTTCCCAAAGTAACAAGTGGCAGGATGAGAAGAAACAACCCCCAGGTTGTGCTGGGGGAGGTTTAAGTTGGACATGAGGAAAAATTTCTTCTGCAAAAAAAAGAACCCCCCAGAACAGGCTACCCAGGGCAGGGGTTGAATCATCATCTGTGGAGGGATTTAAAAGATGTGTAGATGTGATGCTGAGGGACAGGGTTTAGTGGTGGACTTGGCAGTGTAGAGTTAATGAATGGACTTGATGACGTTCCAGTCTAAATGGTTATAATTTTTGCAGTTCATAATTCGTGCTTTTTTATTTGATAGGATGGAAACAGTTACTCTAAGTTTCATTGGAATATATGATTCATTTCTTTCCCTATTCAACCAATTTCCTTTCTTTGTGAGTATCTCACCACACAAAATAGAAACTTTAAGCCTGACCATTGTAATTTTTCTATCATGCATCATAACCATTTATTATCCTGAAGTCAAACAGCTCACCAGTATCATCCCAAACACAACCCAGGAAACTTATTTCCTCCATGTTCACAGCAAAATTAGTTTTAAAGGAATCTATTTACCAGAAAATGTCCTTTCCTGCTAACACAGAGACCACACTTTCTTTTGCACTAGTTATTCCTCACAAAGCAAATACTGCAACCTGCTCTGCAAGCTGTTGCTCTCCTACTTGTGGTATATTATATCTTCCAGCTCTCTGTAGCTGTCATTAACTTTGTCCTCGTCTTTATCTCCAATCTGAAGTTAATTCTCTGGCCAGCAGGTTGCTTGCTGCTTGGGGGGGATTAAATCTAAGGGTTTAAAGAAGAAAAGGAGCTTTTCTGACAATGCTATTACACCCTGATAGCTTTCACAGAAATTGGTGACTCTGGGGAAATGCATGTTAAACATGCATGTTGTTCATTTAAAAAAGAAATATGATCAGATTGCAAAAAAAATAATAAAAAGGATTATTTTGAAGCATTCACCAAACATATACACAATCCTATTACAAGAAGCAGACAAGGACACAGCCTTCTTCTCGGCGCATAACACAGAGCTTGGAAACACTGCTTGCTGTTCAAAAGGCTGCAGCCTGGGTTCAGTTTTGGGCCTCTCACTCCAAAAGGACTTGGAGGTGCTGGAGTATGCCCAGGGAAGGGCAATGAAGCTGGTGAAGGGTCTAGATAAAAAGTCCTGTGAGGAGTGGGTTGTTTAGCCTGGAGAAAGGGAGGCTGAGGAGAGATCTCACTCTCTAAAACTCAATGGAAGGATGTTGAAGCCAGGTGGGGGGGAAGTTTGCTCTCCCAAATAACAAGAAAAAAGGGAATGGCCTCAAGTTGCAGCAGGGGAGGTATAGGTTGGATATTACGGAAAATTTCTTCACTGAAAGAGTACTTAAGCCCTGGAAAAAGCTACCCAAGGCAATGGTCCCCACCCTTAGAGGTATTTAAAAGATAGGTGGATATGGTGCTGAAAAACATGGCTTAGTGCTGACCTGGTACTGCTGGACTAACAACTAGACTGATTCTTGAAGGTCTTTTCCAACTTTAACCTTAACTATCATGGTACAAATATTCTCCTAAGACATATTAAAAATTGCACGTAATTTTTTTTTCCATCTAAAGGAAATTCCCTAAAGAAAATGGTAAATCCTGGGAAGCATTCCAGTGTTACAGAGTTCCAAATCCATGTTCCTCCTCTACCAGCCTTTCTGCTGATCTCACTCTAGCTCCTGATGAATTAAGCTATTCATCTGCAGACCAAATTTAGGACAGCAATTAAATGGTTTATGCTAATCACGATGCTATGTCTGTGCTGATGTCTGTGATTGAACCAATGGATTCAAGGACAGAGATCTTTGATGGCCACATTTCCTTTCACACATGCTTCAAAAGACAAACTCACAGGTAATTATTTAGTGATCAAAAGACATTGTTTGATTTGATTTAAAAGATGAGCAACTTTAGCTGACCCTGCTGATCTCTCCAAGCTCCAATGGAATACTTGAGGCTTTTCAATTACAACCAACTGGGAACACCTTAGAAATATAATGTACATGTGAGGTGTTACAACCAGACTTAACCTGTACCAGGTCATCAGCTGGAAATAACAGCAATATTACTCTCATTTCCCTTCCCAGCATGGTTTTTATCCTGTAAAGTGGAGAACGGTGTAGGAAGCTGCCAGAAACAACTCTGCTAACAATTTAGCTGCTAAAAACTCTCCAGATTTGAGGGAATTTTCCATACCATTAAGAGCGAGCCTAAACCAACATATAAGTTCTGCAACAAACTCTTAAGTTCTGCAAGGCACCAAAGGAACACTGCAGTTTATGTGGAAAGAAGGAATCATGGAATCATTCTGCTTGAAAGAGACCTTTAAGATCACTAAGTCAAATTGTGAACACTATCCCTCCATGAATGACTTCAACACTGACCTGGCCAGCCTGTTCCAATGGCTAAAAACCACAGTGTAAAAAAAACAAAAAACCAAACCAGTCCAGCATACCTATTTCACTACCTTCTACCAGAAATAACCAGTCAGATATGTTCTCTTGCCTGAAGTGCTCTGAAATGCTAAAATACAGACAATTTCTAGTTTCAGTTAATTTGCACCGGATTAAAGCTGAGTGACTTAAGTAAAAAAAAAAAAAAAAGAAAAAAGAAATATATTATTAATATTACATCTGTTACAGAAGGAATAAGAAGGGATAAGCATAATCTTTTCATTGTTTTATGGGACCCCAATCCACCAGCAAGTGTACAAATCCCCATGATATCCCTGAGTGCTGGATTTAAATATGGGTCTCAGGGAGAAGGCAAAAGATGCACAAGAACTTAAGTATACCAGGAAGCCTCAGCTGGCTAAACATCTAAGCTAGCTTCTGCAACTCATCCACAGGGATAAAGCACATCTTTATTTCAGCACAATCAACATAATTTCTCATTTCTTGCCAGTTTTCCAACCAGTACATAGAATAAATACAGAAGTGGGTGCAACTGGGGACTCGGCTCGGTGGGGAACATTACAATATGCTTCCTGCACCCCCTCTGGAAGAAAACAGGGATGAAAGTCCTGCTAGGGTAGCTCTGCAGGAAAAAAACTCAGTGTGTAACCAAACATGTGGATGTGGTACTGAGGGATGTTGTTTAGTGGTAGAAGCTTAACAGTAGGATTGTGAACTCTGAGAGCTGTGATCTCAAAGGGCTAGGGTGCATCAAGAGAACTGTGTCCAGCAGGTCTAGGGAGGCTCTTCTCCCCCTCTACTCTGCCCTGCTGAGACAACACCTGCAATACTGTGTTCAATTGTGGGCTCCCCAATTCAAGAGAGACAGGGACCTGCTGGAGAGAGTCCAGTGGAGAGCCATGAGGATGAATGGGGACTTGAGCATCTCCCCTATGAAGAGAGACTGAGAGTCCTGGGGCTGTTTAGTTTGGAGAAGACTGAGAGGAGATCTGATCAATGTGTACAAATACCTAAGAGGTGAGTGTCAAGTGGCTGGGGCCAATCTCTTTTTCTTGAGCTGCAGCAATAAGACAAAGAGCAACAGCTACAAACTGGAACAGAAAAGGTTTCACCTCAACAGAGGAGAAGCTTCTTTACAGTGAGGGTGACAAAGCACTGGAACAGGCTGCCCAGGGGCATTGTGGAGCCTTCTTCTCTGGAGACTTTCAAAAGCTGCCTGGATGCATTCCTGTGTGAACTACCCTATCCTTCTCTTTCCACTCACCTCCAATTTGTTCTGAAATCCTAAAATTTACCATATTTGCTGAAGATGCTAGGTCAAACTAAGGGGGGAAAAAATCCTGTATAATACGTTTGTGATGTGATCGTGTTTGTACATGCAGGATAAAATCCTAGAGCATTGAGTAAACACCTGAAGAAAAGTACAGAGGAACCTATCTGCTACCAAAATCGTTTGGCTCCAGAACAAACTTGCCAGTGAGTTTTGTTTGAACAGAAGAAAGCCAGGAATTTACTGAATAAAGGAAAAGTGGGTCACTAAATCTCAATTGCTCGTGAAGCAGAGACTGGCTGAGTGCTGCATGCCATGATCATAACTGGCTTCAAGTCTGTCAGCTGTAGCTTCTCTGACAAGGGCTGGTTACAAGTCAACTTTGATTCTTTCACCCCAAGGCTGAGAAAATCAGAAAATGTTCTTGAAAGAGCATTTAAGTGACCTCCTGGTGCTAACTGAGCCCACTGTAATGTGCTAAATGACCAGCTCTACAGGACTCCACTCAGGAAGGCTCTAAATAGAAGCACTGACCACTAACACTGAAAGGTTCCTCAGTTCTGACCTACACTTCTCTGGAGATGCAGGGAAAGAGAGGGGGAAGGATTTTGTCCTGAGGGCAGGGAAGAGATGCTGATCAAAAATGTAAATGATATTTTCAATTAAAAAAAAATAAGGCTCAAAGATTTCCCAGAACTGCATACAATACTCCAGACTTGGCCTAACTAGGGCAGAGTAGAGGGGGAGGAGAATCTCCCCTGACCTGCTGACCCCACTCTTCTTCATGCACCCCAGGAGACCATTGGCTTTCTTGGCCATGAGGGCATATTTCTGGCTTATGGTGAACTTGTTGTCCACCAGCACTCCTAGTTATTCTCTGTAGAGCTGCTTCCCAGCAGGTCAGCTCCTCACCTGTGCTGGTGCAGAGGGTTATTCCTATCCAGGTGCAAGACTCTATACCTGCCCTTGTTAAACTTCATAGAAAGGTTTGGGTTGGAAGGGACCTTTAAAGGTTATCTAGTCCAACTCCCTTACAGTAAGCAACTGGAGTTCCCAACTGGAGCAGGTCACTAAGACCCCAATTAATCCTGACCTTGGCTGAAACTTCATCTTCCCCTATAATTTTTTAAAGGTAACATTCACCCATCTACTTAAAAACAAAAATGAAAAATAGCAAAACACAACTGATTACACACAAACCAAACCAAAAACAAACCCGGCAAGCCAAAAGACAAAGCAAAAAAAAGCCAAAAAGCCAAAATCCAAACACACAAAACCCCTTTTTTATTTCTGCAGACAAGAGCAAAGCAATCAGGAAGCTCTGGTGATAAGTTA
This sequence comes from Psilopogon haemacephalus, assembly GCA_013396835.1. Taxonomy (NCBI): domain Eukaryota; kingdom Metazoa; phylum Chordata; class Aves; order Piciformes; family Megalaimidae; genus Psilopogon; species Psilopogon haemacephalus. The sequence continues at coordinate 652,176 of VWZI01021474.1, forward strand.
CCAATGTTCTGCTGGACACCAAGCATGGAAGTGAATGATTGACTGTGACACTACAATAGCTGGGACCATAGAGCAAAAGAGCGAGAAAGGTCCCCAAGGAGCAAAGTGCACATCTCTGGAAGGGGAGCAGCTGTAATAAATCTAAGCTGACAAGTATTCAGAGACTGAAGCAATGTTCCATCAAATATTTTTAAAGTCAGTTCCACACAAGGCAAGCCAGCCTCGCCTGGAGATTTATCAGACATTTAGCTGGTGCACATGTGATTGCTTGTTAAAGTGAAGAGGAAAGCAAAAGAAGTGGACAAATGAGAGGTACCAGACCAAGGCATGATGAGGCTTTAATGCCTAAGGAGGAACTTTCACAATTTGTTAGAGTTTATAAACATCTAAAAAGCTGTTCTCGTACCTTGCATTTTTTTAAATACCTTTTTGTTCTTCCCTCAAGCTTTTTAGTTAAGGAAAAGAGCTGAGAACTATTTTCTTCCTTCTCTTAATCTTGGAAATGCGATTCAAAAGTTATTGAATTTATTTTACTTTACAGATGGCAGATTGAAGTTGTTCCTTAGGTCCTGATGCAGTGGTGATTTTTTAACTCTGGAAGTTTTACAGAGAGTAAAATTCTGCTGAGAAATTCAATCGGGGGCGTTGGATTGGATGATTTTTAAAGGGTCCCTTCCAGCCCTTGATGTTCTGTGATTAAACATTCTCCATTGTGAGCCCTAGACCTCCACGTTCCTTCTGTGTGCATCTTGAGTTAACACCACGTAGTTCAAGCTCAACTTCATTCACAGCATTCCTGGCAAGTCTGGGATTTGGTTTCATGCAGGTAAAACACAGGAAGCTATGGAAAGTTCTCAGGGGTATTCCAAACCAGAATTCTTCTCCTCAGAATTTCACCTTCACAGAACTTACTGTATCTGATTCAGTTGACTCAGGGTCTGAGAGTTTGAAGACATTTCATAAAACCCTAGAATGGTTTGGGTTGGGAGGGATGTTTAAAGGTCAGAGTCCAACCCCAATGCTGTCAGCAATGACACCTGCAGCTCAAGCAGGTTTCTCAGAGCCCCTAACAACCTGAACTGGAATGGGTCCAGGGATGGAGCATCTACGACCTCTCTGGGCAATTTGGGCCAGGGTTTCACCTCTCAGTGTAAAAGAATTTCCTATCCAGTCTAAATCTCCCTCTTTTAACTTAAACCCATCAGCTCTGTCACAATAGGCCATACTAAAAACATCATCTTTCTTCTAGGCCCTTTTAAATACTGAAAGACTGAAATAAGGTCTTCCCAGAGCCTTCTCTTCTCCAAGCAGAACAACCCCAACTCTCCCAGCCTGTTCTCACAACAGAGGGTTTTAAGTCCTTGGGTCATTGCTGTGGCCTCCTCTAGACATGCTCCAACAGGTCCATGTCTTTGGTGAGGACTCCAGGTTTGGCCCTAGCACTGCAAGTGGGGTCTCACCAGAGCAGATAAAGCCACCTTATTTTCTACAGAAGGTTCCTAAAGCTCACTGCCAGCCAGCCAGAAATCTTGGAACTGTTCTATTTATTTACATTCACATTGTCATATCCAAGCCTGATGACAGCCATCTACTTAAAAACAGGCTTATGGAGTGAACAGAGATGGATAAACTGTCACACAAACTGTCATCCCCAGTTCTCCTCAACCCATGATGGAAGCTGGCACCAGCTTGTCTGTATGAATGAGAGAAGACAGCAGAGGGTGGAGGATGCATCGTAGGGGGCTGTTGAGCTCCCTGAAGGCAAACAAGAGCAGTTTATAATTGATGAGGTAAAGCTGTAAGAGCCAGATGGATTTCTATCAGGCAGTCTTTTTTGATCCTCATTTATGTTCTCTTCTGTCAAAGTCTGCAGGAGTTGCTGGTTTCAGTGCTGCTCTACCTAATACTGTGGCAGAAATGCACCATAGTGTCTGGCAGCCATCCCACTGCCATGGAGAGCTAAACACAGCCTCTCCCCGAGAAAGAGGCTGCAGTTCTACCTCTGAGTAACTGAGACTGTCTCAGCCAACAGAAAAAGTGAGAACTACAGCATAGTGAACCATTCCATTGTGAAGCTAAAGGATATGGTTTAGTATCAGCCCTGGTTAGGTAATACTAGCATCACATAACATTAGAGGTTGAAAGGGAGCTCAAAAGCTCATCCAGTCCAACTCCCCTGCCAGAACAGGATCACCTAGAGTAGGTCACACAGGAATGCATCCGGGGGAGGTTGAATATCTCTGGTGAAGGAGACTTCACATCATAACTGGCCAGTTCCAGTGTTCTGTCACTCTCACAGGGGAAAAAACTTTTCCTCATGTTTCCATGGACCTTCCTATGCCTCAGCTTCCACCCATTGCTCCTTGTCCTGTCATTTGGCATCAACAGGGAGTGATGTTTTTAAACTAAAAGAGGGAGATTCACACTAGAGAGAAGGAAGAATTTGTTTGCATTTAAGGTGATGAAACACTGGCCCAGGTTATCCAGAAAAGTGGCAGAAGCCCCATCCCTGAAACTATTCCAGGTCTGGCTGTCTGGGGCTCTGAGCAACCTGCTCTAGTGGAACATCTCCCTGCTGGCTGCAGGGGGGTTGGACTAGATGACCTTTAAAGACCCTTTCCAACACAAACTCTTCTGTGACTGCTCAAGGATACGGTGTAGTAATGCCCCTGGTAGAATTAGATAATGATTGGACCTGATCATCTTAAAGGTGTTTTCCAACCATAGTCAAACTGAGTTAAATATTAGTTTTAGCATTTTGATGTACTTGAAAAAAATAGAATGGCAATTCCAGGCTCTTGTCCTTCACAGAAATTGTGTAAAAGGCGCAGAGTAGAGTGGCTAAAATGCATTTAAATATATATAATCTTCCTGGTTTTCTGTAGTGCTTTTGACAGCAGAAGCTAAGAAGGAACACAGCCATTGTCTACACCAACTATTGCAAAGCAGAGAAGGCTCTAACAGATTTTGCTCTTGTTTTTGGAGTGACTAGAGCATTGAATTTTTTAACTTCAATGCCAAATCTGAATAATTTTATTCAGTGAGACCACTCACATTAGAAAGAACATCTGTAGAAAGACCTTGGAGTTCTAGTGGACAGCAAGTTCACCATCAGACAGCAATGTGTCCTTGTGACCAAGAGGATCAAACCCAGGGGGGGTGTGGAGTCTCCTTCTCTGAAGACTTTCAAAACCTACCTGGATGCATTCCTGTGTGAACTGCCCTAGGGGATCCTGCTTTTGGCCAGGGGGTTGGACTCAGTGCTCTTTGGGAGGTCCCTTCAAACCTCTAACATTCTGTGTTTCTGCTGTTTACAAAATAAGACCTAAAGCCATTTTATTCTCCCTGACATTTTGCTTCATACAGAGGGTCTTTCATTTTCCAGAGCTGACACTCATATTTTATACATGGCAGCTTGGAGAGCTCCACTTTCATCCACCTCGGCACCTTTCTGAAATCCTCTGATGCGTTACATCTGGTGTCAGAACGTGGCACGTCTGTGCTCTGAGATAAATTGAGGAAGGTGCTGTTTGAAAGCACACAAGAGAAGAGTGAAATAGAATATGTAATTTGGTGGAGGAATATTAACACAGATGATTCATGCACCATTCACGGGTTTAAGGTCAGAAGGAAAATGCATGTAGAGTACACATATGTTACACAGAATCACAGGATTGGTGGGGGTTGGACTGAACCTCTGGAGATCATCTAGTCCAAAGCCCTGGTAAAGCAGGTTCTCCCAGGGTCTCCCACAGCAAGTTGCCCAGGATTAAAATCTCTCCAGAGAAGACAACTCCAAAACCTCTCTGGACAGCCTGCTCCATGGCTCTGACATCCTCACTGCAAAGGAGTTTCTCCTGCTCACATGGAACCTCCTGGGTCCCAGTTTGTGCCCCCTGCTCCTTGTCCTGCCCACAAGCACCACTGAAGAGTCTGGCTCCATCATCTTGCCCTTGCCCTTCAGATATTGCTGAGCATCGAGTAGATCCCCTCTCAGGCTGCTGTTCTCCAGGGTAAACAGCCTCAGGTGTCTCAGCCTTTCCTCTTCACAGAGGTGCTGCCATCCCTCAGCTTCTTGGTAGCCTCTGTTGCACTCAAGTCTCCAGCAGTTCCTTGCCTCTCTTGAATTGGGGAGCCCAGAAATGGACTCAGTAGTCCAGATGTGGCCCGACTAGGGCAGAGTAGAAGGGAAGGAGAAACTCCCTTGCCCGGCTGGCCACACTCCAGGAGACCATCTGCCTTCTTGGCCACCAGGCCACATTGCCAGCTCATGGTGAACTTCCACCAGCAATGCCAGGTCCTTCTCCTTGGAATTGCTTTCCAGCAGGTCACACACTCATCTGTACTGGTGCAGGAGGTTATTCCAGGTTCAGGACCCTACACTTATCCTTTTTGAACATCATGAAGTTCCGCCCCCCTGCCCAATTCTCCAGCCTGTCCAGGTCTCACTGAATGGCAGCACAGCCTGATGGGCTGTCAGCCATTCCTCCCATCAGCAAATTTGCTGAGGATCTGTTCCATTCTTTCATCCAGGTCACTGATAAAGGCTGGACCCCGCCCTGCTGGCTGGGGAAAACCACAAGCTCCAGGCCTCCAAGCAGACTCTGTACCACTGATCACAACCCTCAGAGCTCTACCTATCATCCAGTTCTTAATCCACCTCACTGTCCACTCCTCCAACCCACACTTCCTAAGCTTCCCTACAAAGATATTCCAGGGAGACAGCATCAAAAGCCTTGTGTGAGCTCAACTCAGAGAACTGCGTAAAGATCAGTACAATAATTATCTGAATAAGCAAACATTAATAGGAAATAATTTCCTTCATTTTCACTTCTCTGAGTAATTATACCTGTGGGCTACTCTGAATAATTCATGAGGTGCCATGTGGTTTACATGTAGCCCTGAAAGTCTCTGCATGTTTAATACCATCATTCCAAATAATTCTGGGGGAAACTCTGCCTGGGAAGTGGCTTCTGTACAGCTTCTCTTTTTCAGCCTTAGGATACTTCAAGCTCCTGTTAACAGAGCAAAGCACTCTGGTAGAAAGGAAAAAAAAAACAACAACCAAACACCCAAAAAATGAACAAAAAAACCCCCCAACAGGTAATAAAAGAATGAGGGGAGGGGGGGAAAAGTATTTGCAGTTTATTTAAATCCATCTCCTGCAAGTAGCATTCAATAATTCATTAAAATCTTGTAGCTCCCAACTTCCTCTAAGCTCGGTGAAATATTGACTAACTACTTTAGGTATTGATCTTTACAGTGATTAAATTTTTAAGGGACTGGGGACTAAGTCCTGCTGAGGGCAACACCTCTTTTTCCCAGCAGCATAAAAATGCTGCTGAGTAGGCCAAACCAAAAAAAAAAATCAAGCACCCCACATCAGATTTGAATCACAGAATGGTAGAACTGATTTGGTTGGGAAAAGAGCTCTAGGATCTTGAGTCCAACTCTTGACCATTAAACGATATCCTGAGGTACCATGTCCATGCATTTCTTGAACAGCTCCAGGGATGGTGATTTCACCACCTCACTGGGCAGCCTATTCCAATGCCCGACCAATCTTTCAGGAAATATTTTTCTCCTAATTTCCTATCTAAACCTCTCCTGGCACACTTTCAGGCCATTTCCTCTCATTCTATCACCTGATACTAGGGAGAACAGACAAACGCCCAACTCACTACAGCCTCCTTTCACAGGCAAGTGTAGAGAGCAAAGAGATCACCTTTCTGCCTCCTCTTCTCCAGACTAAACAATCCCAACTGTTCCTTCTAAGATGTATTCTCTAGATCAGCAGCTGCTGAAGCACAACTTTGTCTCAAAACCTAAAATCTGGCTCAAAGATTCCAGTGTTCTATTTTTTGACCCAGTGGAATAAATGGGAACTGTTTCCAACAATCATGCAGCACTTCTCTATTGAAAGTCCTGCTGGCCAAAATATAGTTTACCATCAACAGACTAAAAAAAGCCCAGAATATGCACAAACTCTTTCTTTTTTAGCTCTACAGTCAATTGTAGTCTTGACCAAAGATGAAAAAGCCACTTGAAAGAGTACAATAGAATTACGTTGGTTTTTTTTCTCTCCTTGTTGTGCAGATTTGGAAACTCACAGAACTTTGTCTTCCTGTATAACTAAATTACACTTAATAACTACAACAAAGTCTCAAATTCCAGGGAGAACATTCAGGTGCTGGAGTGGATCTGGAGAAGGACAACAAAGCTGATGAAGAGTCTGGATAACCAAGTCCTGTGAGGAGCAGCTGAGGGAACTGGCATTACTGAACGTGGAGAACGTGAGTCTTCCTGCTCTCTACAACTCCCTGAAAGGAGACTGGAGTGACGTGAAGGAATGGTTTCTTCACCCAGGTAACAAGAGATAAGACATGTGGAAATGGTCTCAATTTGCACCAGAAGAGATTTAGGTTGGATATCATGAACACTTTCTTCCCCCAAGGGCTTATCAAGCCCTGGAACAGGCTGCCCAGAGCAGTGGTGGAGTCCCCATCTCTGGAGGGATTTAAAAGGCTTGCAGATGTGGTGTTGAGGGACATGGTTTAGTGATGAATTGACAGTGGTTATGGTTGGACTCAATGATCTTTAAGGTCTTCTCCAGCCTGAACAATTTTGTGGTCTTATGCTAGAGGAGCACTCTATGACAAGATAAATTAGAACAAAAGGCACTCAGCAAAACACAATTCAGTCTTTGTGCACCAATTATCCCTGCCTTTGAATAAATTCTGGTTTTTAAAGCAACTTTTTTGGCTTAGTTCCTTTTTATACATTTCTTGTTTTTACAGGACAGTTTATTCTTTGCTCTTCAAGATGCAAATCCAAAGCCTCTAAGTTTATTTATTATTTCTTTTCTACATAAATTGTGTACCTGAAAACCAGGTTATTGTGCTCCGGTGCAATTTAAGTTCACATATTGGTGTTTGCCTTTTTATATTCAGGAGAGCATGTTTTGGGAGACCTTCTTGTGGCCTTTCAGTACTCAAGGAGGGCTGTAAAATGGGGACAGAGTTCTTGGCAGTGAGTTTTGTGGCAGGACAAGGGCTGATGAGTTTAAACTAAAAGTAAGAGATTTAGATGAGATAGAAGGAAGAAATTATTTATGCTGAGAGTGCTAAGACACTGGCCCAGGTTGCCCAGAGAAGTGGTAGAAGCTCCATCCCTGAAACTGTTCAAGGACAGGTTGAATGGGGCTCTGAGCAACTTGCTGTAGTCACAGATGCCCCTGGTTGGACCAGATGACCTTGAAAAGACCCTTACAAGTAATTCAGAGAATGGTTGGGATTGTATGTCTCAAACTCTCTTCACAGCACAAAGCTACGATGTTCTTTAGGAGGAAAATAAAAAGAAAAAAGGAATAGTCATGTTCCTGACAACCATCCAAAGCATTGCCACAGCTCCATCCTCCACCCACTACATTTTTCTAATTATACCCCCACAGCTCAGCTCTCTTAAGACAGAGAAGGAAGCAGATGACTCTTGTCAGTATGCCAGGGAAACGAGTAAAATAAACCAAGAAGGGAACCCCAGGAGGGAGGAGAACCATGAATTGGTACCACAGATTGCATTTGCCTCAGATCTGTGCTGCCAGCAGAAAAAGACTGGTATGGATACAAAATTTGATGCCAGACAAAAAGTTGTGAGAAGAAAAGAAACATTTGCCTGGTCAAGATTACAAAAAGGGGCTCAAAATTCTCCCCTTTTAATAGCATTTTTTGTTCCAATACCTTCTTATCAGTGGTGCCTGTGGACAGAAAAGGGGCAGTATGCACAAACTAGAACCCAGGAGATTGCATCTGAACATGAGGAGAAGTTTCTTTCCTGTGAGGGTGCTGACGCAGGCTGTCTGGAGAGGTTGTGAAGTTTACTTCTCTGGGAAAATTCCAAATCCACCTGGACATTGTGATCCTGGGCAACCTGTTCTGGGTGATTCTACTTTAGCAGGAATGTTGTTCTAGATGATCTCCAGAGGCCCCTTCCAGCCCCCACCGTGCTGGGATTCTGAGGGCAGTAATACACACTTAATAACTAGAACATATTTCTCTGGGTGAGACACTCCTGCACCTTACTTTTAGTGCATGAGAAAGAGAGTAGAAGAGCTGCTGGTCCCTTTCATAGTGCCCTAGCAGAAAGGGTATGTCAAGAGAAGAGATGACAAGACTCAAACCCACCTTGTTCAGCCACATCTTAGGACCTGTGTAAAAGGTGCATTAAATGCAAAGCTCACAGAATTACAGGATGATATGGGTTGGAAGGGCCCTGTGGAGATCATTTAGTCCAACCATCCTGACAGACGATTCAAAGAATTTCATTTTATGGGGATGCAATTCTGTGGTACAGTAAAGAAAAAGAAAAAAACCAAAACCAAACCAAAACCCCACACCCCAAACACTGCACTGTTCCTCTGATGTCATTTTGCAGTCGCAATTGAAAAGAAAAAGATAATATGCCAAATATTTTCTGGTTTATAAAAGACACAGATGGCACCAAACAGTGAGTAATTTCTTGCAGAAACACTGATTTTTTTTCAGCTCTACTGATTAAATGCCATTCAAGGAATTAGTTCATCTTTAGACTTCCTACATGGTTTGGAAATCATCTGGGAAGTGCACTGAAAATAAGCAGCCTTGACACAAGCTGCAAAACTGAGAATGCCTCAGCAGAAAAGCAGCAGACCCAGGGGGTCACTTGGATATCACACACCAGATGATCTTCCATCATTTCTATACAATTTCACAGAATTCCAGACGGGGAGAGGTTAAGAGGGTAGTTTGAAGATCATCCAGTCCAACCCTCCTGCTAAAGCAGCGTTACCCACAGCAGATTGCCCAGGATCACAATGGCATGGGGGGTTTGGAATCCCTCTACAGAAGGAGACACCACAACCTCTCTGGGCAGCTTTCTCCAGGGCTTCAGCACTCTCATAGCAAAGAAGCTCTTTCCTCATGTTCAGATGGAACCTCCTGAGTTCCAGTTTGCGCCTGTTACTCCTTATCCCATCACTGGATGACACTGCAAGGAGTCTGGCTCCATCCTCTTGCCCCCCACCCTTTAGCTGTCCTCTCAGGCTGCTCTTCATCTGCTTCTTAGGCAAGATTTGTCCCTAGTATCTACACCAACCCACACAGTGCCTTACTCTTAGCTGCAAGGAAACACCAGGGAAGAAAGAAGCCAATTTATTACTCTATGCTAATGAGTTATTTGTGGAAGAGAGGACTGGGATATTGGATTACATCCATGCAACAGAAAAAGTGTCTGACACCTCACCAATATTTAAGTGCAGCAACCAAACAAACCATTCTAAGTAGGATCAGAATCTGCAATCCATTCAAGTGTTCTACATGGAAAATTACATTTAATTTGTTCTTCATTGTGGCAGGACAAAGAGTGGTGGGCTTAAACTAAAAGAGAGGAAATCCAGACCCCCTCTCCATGGCAGGAGATATCCAGTCCTCAGCAGTGGACTTGCTAATGCTGGGTTTGGGCTCTGTGATCTTGGAGGTCTTTTCCAATTTATGATTCTACAAACCTCCTACAAAGTAGAGGAAAAATGCCTTGTAGGCAAAAAGATTTATTTTTAATTGATATTTGCAATAGAATAATAAAGAAATGCTAGAGTGGGACATGTTTCAAATCGAAAGGCCAACACAAAGAAGATGTGATACCTTCATGGCATGTGGCAAGAACTAAACAAAAATAATGAATCACTAAGAGCTAAACCCAAAAGATTTAACTATAAGAAAATCACATTTTCCATATGGGAATCTGATGCTGTATCATCATTTATGAAGCCTAAATCCTGTCATGTACTCCTCCTCGGAGCACAAATGTGTGGAATAGTACAAGCTGAATGAAGTAATTATTTTAATGCAATCAGAAATATTATCTGCAGAAGTCTTGCTAGACACCCTGTACATTAAATGGGTTATTAGAAAGGAAAGCTGCCTTATCTCTAGAGATCAGGCTTTCAAATTAATACCTTTTATGTTCTAAATAATGTATTGTAGCTAAGTAGCAGAGAAATTGGAAAATTTATGAGAAATATTAGAGATGGTTATGAAAAAATAACCTTTCCACTTTTTTTTTTTTTTTTTCTTGGAGGAATCTGTCATAATATGGCTTCAAACTCAAGATGAGACTGAACCTCAAATACAGGATTCAGTGTTGAGCCCTCCACTCCAAGGACATTGAGGTGATGGAGAGTGTCCAAAGAAGGAAAATGAAACTGGTCAGGGGTCTGGAGAAAAGGTCTTGTAAGGAGGCAACTGGGGTTGTTTAGCCTGGGGAAAAAGAAGCTGAGGGGAGACCTTTTGGCTCTCTACCGACCTGAAAGGAGGTTGGACTGAAGAGGAGGTCAGTGATAGAACAAGTGGAAACAGCCTCAGGCTGCATCAGGGGAAGCTTAGGTTGGACACAAGGAACAATTTCTGTCCATCCCTGGCACAGGCAGTCCAGGTCAGTGGTGGAGTCCCCATCCCTGGAGGAATTTAAAAGCCCCGTAGGTGTGATGCTGAGGGACACAGCTTAGTGGTGGCCTGGCAGTATTGGGTTAACATTTCAACTTCATGCTCTTAAGGGTCTCTTACAACCTCAGTGAGTTTATGATCTGATGATTCTGCAAATATTCATTATAATCCTTTTAATATTTCCAACTACCAGCTCTTCTGCATGAATGCCAAACACGCAACGGCCAGGTCCTTCAGGGACAGAGAGAGGATTCCACACACAGCTTCTAGCCATAAAATAAAGTTGGAGAGCCAAATCAGTCACGGTGGTCAGCAGAGTTTCATAAGCCAGGGTAATTAATTTCTCAGTGTGATAACAGACATTATGAGAATTTTCATATTGTCAAGAAGGGTGGATTAGAGAGAAATGAAAGAGGGACATGCCTGCAATATCTATATAATGCCCAAACTTTTCTCTGGCTTCATAATAATAAAACAGAATCATAGAATGGTTTAGGTTGGAAGAGATCTCAAAGTTCATCTAGTTCCAACCCACCCTGTGCCATAGACAGGGACACCTCCCACTAGTACAAGTCTCCCAAGGCCTCATCCAACCTGGCCTTGAACACCTCCAGGGAGGGAGCAGCCACAACCTCTCTGGGTGACCTGTGCCAGTGCCTCACCACCCTTACTGGAAAGAACTTCCTCCTGACATCCAGTTTAAATCTCCTTCTGCCAGTCTAAACCCATTCCTCCTCATCCTGTCATTACAAGACCTTGTCAATAGTCCCTCTCCAACCCTTCTGTAGGCCTCATTCAGATACCAGAATGGAAGAGACCTTTAAGAACATCAAGTCCAACCAGTAACCCAGCATGACCAGCCACTAAATCATGTCCCTCAACACCACATCTACACAGCTTTTTAATCCCTCCAGGGATAGGGACTCCAGCACTGCCCTGAGCAATGTGTTACACAGCTTGACAACTCTTTTGGGGAAGGAATTATTCCTGATGTCCAACCTAAACCTCCTCTAACAGAACTTGAGAGTCTGGAAAATAATTTTCTATGCAGGGCATAACCTGATAATGGTGATGTGACACTAGTAAAGTCAGAAAGGAATTACAGAACAGCAAATTGAATACATGCACATTGTTGCAGATATTCAATGTTTTGTTAAAAGTAAACCAAAAAATCCAAGCGAATAAAAATAAACAACAACAGTCCCCCCCACTTTACCCTGAATAATGGTCACACAAGGTCAATGTCAATTAAATCTTAAGTGTTCCCTTCATGGTTCAGCTGGTGAGGTTTCTTATGTAATATTGCTGGAATATCCAGCATATAAAATGAGTAATGGAGCTCATATTTGTCTTCTGTCATTCTCTATTAGTGTTGTGTACAGCAAGCAAGACCCAAACAGTTAGTGATGAGTGAGGTGAGGAAGGGAAATGAAAATGTCAAATGCAGGGAGAAACTGTTAAATGGCACCAAGTGCCTGGGTGAGGTGTTTGCCTACCCATGTGCTGCTTGTCTTCCCCAATCTATCATCAGAAAGGACAAGGAACCTCAGGAGGGGTGAATGTCCTAACTTGGAAGGATGGAGTGGGCTACAGCCTTGACTGCCTCAGGCAAAAGCATGCTTGCCCTAAACTGTCAGTTTATGGTCTTCACTGCAATCTGCCTCCTGTCAATATAAAATTCAGCCACTGAAATCCAAAGTGACTCATAAGCCTTCAAAAATAAAGACCATACAATTTGTTTATTTTTTTCCAACTGACAGAGCAATGATTAGAGGTGTTCCGGGGGAAGGATCACAGCGCAAGAGAGGACACACATTCCAGCATGCCAACCTGGCCCGTTTTTCACTCAGAGTGATGATGATAGGTAAGAGACTGACTGGAAGCAGTTGGCCCAAATGACCATCTGACCATGAAAGAGAAATATGGGCTGGAATTTGAAAGGAAGTCCTAATGGAAATGTAAATCAGAGCGAAGCAGCATTGTCATTACTGTCAGTAAGAAAGGACTGCAGTAGCAGAGAAAAAGTCAATCAAAATAGTTACAAATGAGAAGAGAGAGACACAGAAACATGCTTCAGTTTCTCCATGTCGCTTCATATCTCCTGTTTCATAACAAGGAAAGAGATGATGAACAGAAGGTGACTTAACAGGCTGTGTACTCAACTATGAGAGATGAAAACCACAGAGGTGTCCAGCAACAGGAGGGTGGAGAAACATTGGCCCAGCTGGAAATGTTCCTGGTCAGGTTGTTTAGGCCTTTAAGCAACCTGATCTAGTTGAAGCTGTCCCTTGCTCAGTGTAAAGTGGGATGAGAGGATTTGGGAGGGTGGGCAGGGGAAGATTCTTCTGGAGACAAAATTATTTTTAAGGATTTCCCCAACAGTCTGTATCCACTGTAACAAAAACAGGTGTTAAAGTAGTAACGCAGCTTGGGTGGTCCTTTTCCCTCCACCAGCACAATAGTCTCTATGGGGAAGAAGGGAGAGGAACAGAGCAGGGGGGAATGGGTGGGAAAAAAAAGAATTAAGCAGCCTCAATGACTTATGACCCAAAATTTCTCTCCTAGAAGGACTAATCTGCATTTACTCTACTAAGATGGAGCTTCTTTATGGAGCACTTCATATACGGCAGAAGATTATTGATCCACCATCCATCAGAGACAAACTTTACTTATTTATTTTTAAAGCCTGATGGCTCTATAGATAAAATTCTGCTGCATGTGTGTAATAAGACTCTTATTTAGTAGATTATTACCAAGTGCAGAGATAGAATCTGAAATTTAAAAGTAATTCAGCTTCACTGTCACCCTGCCATAACCATATTTCTGCCTCAACAGCATGATCATCCTTGACCGCATCCAAGTTGCCTCAGGTCAGATGAATTTGCAACGATCTTATGATACTAAAATAGCTTAATTTGAAAGGAAGAGAAAGCCCCAGAAGATGAAAGTAAACAGCAAATTGGTCAGTTCATAGAATTATAAAATGGTAGGGGTTGGAAAGGAACATCTGAAGATCATCCAGTCCAACCCCCCTGCTAAAGCAGGGTCAGCCACAGCAGGTTGCGCAGGAGCACAACGTTTGGGTGGGTTTGCAATCTCTCCAGAGAAGGAGACTCTACAACTTCTCTGGGCAGTTTGCTCCAGAGCTCCAGCACCCTCACAGCAAAGAGTTTTTCCTCCTCTTCAGAGGGAAGCTTCTGGGTTCCTCATCCTGTTGGTTGGCACCAAGAAGAGTCTGGCCCCAGTCTCTGACTCCCTGCCCTTGCTAAACATTGATCAGATCCCCTCTCAGTCTGCTCTTCTCCAGGCTAAACAGTACCAGGTCTCTCAGCTTTTTCTCCTCACAGAGATGTTCCAATCCCTCCAGCTTCTTTGTAGCCTCCAGTGTATTCCCTCCAGTAGTTCATCATCTCTCTTGAACTGGGGAATCCAGAAATGGACAAAGGACTCCAGATGTGGCCAAACTGGGGCAGAGTAGAGAAGGAACAACCACGCTAAATGCAACCATCTCAGCATGTGCAGCTCAAACTCAAGGCAGACAGAGCTCACTTAATGAAAGCAGGTTCTCACCTTTCTCCCTCACATGCCCATCAGTGAAGCCAAAAAAGAGCCAAAAGTGGAAATGCAGCTTTTTGATTCACTCCAGAGGAAAACAACCCTGACAACTTTCCCACTGTATGCAGATTCTGATCATAAAATCATCCTGCTGGGTTTCTTACCTTTTTTTTTTTAAGGTTTGTTCATTTGTTTGGGAAAAAAAAAATAATTTCAAGCAAATTATTTTTAGACAGCTATTCCCCAGGACCAAGAAGTCTCTCCAGAGTCTCAGCTAAGTGTTTCTATTAGGAAAATTACAGTCAGGCAGCATACAAGGGGACATATTAACAGTCACGGAACTTAAAATGCAATGGTACCAATTTTACCCCAGCAGCTCTGAGAAGATGCTGAAGGTTGTAGTTAATAAAAGGTCACTCTGTAGCGATTTTCTTTCTTGTTTTTTTTTTTAATGTCAGAGAAATCCCCAGGGCTGTTGCAAAGAGCTCTGCAAATGCCACCATGTGGAACGGAAGAGAACAGCTTTGGGCCTGGGAGTAGGAATCTACTAAACACTTCTTGGCCCTCGAGGTGATAGCAAAGATATGTCCTCTGTGCAGACTCATGCAGACAGAGCTCCTGAGGTGGGCTTTTAGTGGCCACACAAAAACCTGCAGGTGAACATTGCCTCTATAATTTTCTATCTGCCCGTGGCATGCAGTATTCAAAGGGTCAAAAGAAGAGAGGAGAGCTGTGGTGCTGAGGGATGTGGTTTAATGGTGATCTAGCAGTGTTGTGTTGATGGACTCTGTGGTAGGTTGAGGGGTCCCAGGTCTCCCTTAAACAAACCCACAGGGACAGAGGCCTGTACCGGGGGGATAGGATAGAGCAGAGTAGATAGAATCAGCCAGGTTGGAAGAGATCTCCAAGCTCATCCAGTCCAACCTAGCACCCAGCCCTAGCCAATGGCACTAAGTGCCCCATCCAGGCTTTTTTTTAACACCTCCAGGGATGCCAATCACTCTCTCTGTCAAGAACTTCTTCCTCTTAAAATGCAGCCTATACCTCTCCTGACACAACTTGAGGTTGTCCTCTTGTTCTGTTCCTGGGTACCAGGGAGAAGAGCCCAACCCCACCTGGCTATGACTCCCCTTCAGGTAGCTGCAGAGAGCAATGAGGTCTGCCCTGAGCCTCCTCCTCTCCAGGCTAAACCACCCCAGTTCCTTCAGCCTCTCCTCACAGGGCTGCTCCCAGGATATCATAATATTGTTATTCTACTCCTTTTCTGGTATCACAGCTTAAAAGCCAGTGCTTGGCTGCCCTTCTGCCCCCTCCTCACCTTCACTTCCCCGAGGCCTGTGGAGAGTCCGGAGGCCCCTGAGGCCCTGCAGGCCCCGCTGGGGTGGGGCAAGGCTTCGGCCCTACCTCACAGGCCGAACGCGGGTGGAAGGAGCAGAGGGTCCCAGAAGCCCACTTTGGTTGGGCCTAGCGGATTTTACACTAAACCTACCTGACTGCCATATCTGTATCTAGAGATAGATATGCTCTTATCAATAGGATTTCTCTCTAGACTTCCAGTGGGTGTACGGTGTCCTCGTTCTTACTCCTGAAAGGGCTAAAGAGTCAATTCCGACCTCCAGAGCTGGGTATGCTCCTGGCCTAAACTGCAACAGGCTCCAAGGTCCTTTCCAACCTGAAAGACTCCGTAGTTCTCTGAGCTTTAGAAGAAGCAGGCAAAACCTCTCTGGGCACAGTGTTCAACCTGTGCAGCAGTCAGTCAAAGGGGACTTTGGTATTTCTTGGTGATGGACCTAATGCTGTTGGCAGAGGTGAACCAGAGCTCGATTCCGTCAGGTTGTGATCATGCTGCAGACAAGTTGCCATCTGCACACTCACAGAATCCCAGCACGGTGAGGGGTGGAAGGAACCTCTGGGGGTCACCCCTACTGCTAAGCTACTACCACTAAACCATGTCCCTCAGCACTACATCCACCTGTCTTATAAGTACTCTTAAGTACTTACAGGGATGGTGACTCCACCACCTCCCCAGGCAGTTTGTTCCAATGCCTGATAACCCTTTCTGTGAAGAAAGTTTTCCCAATATCTCACCTGAAAACAACCTCTGAGGAGAGACCAGCACCAACCTCTCCACAAGGTCCTTTCAGGTAGCTGTAGCCAGCAATGAGGTCTCCCCTCAGCCTCCTCTTTTTCAAACTAACCATCCCCAGCTCCTTCAGTCGCTCCTCATCAGATTTATTCTCCAGGCCCTTCCTCTGCACTTGCTCCAGCACCTCAGCATCCCTCCTGCACTGAGCACAATACTTGAGGGGAGTAAAATGCCCTCAAGCAAATGACTGATAAAGATGTTAAGCAGAGGTGGCCTCAGTGCTGGGCGCTATCCACACCTCTAAGGAAGCTGCACTACCTGTTTACCAAAAGAAAGGTACAAGATGGCAAAGCTGCCAGTAGGTTTGAGAGCATCAGCCCCAAATCTGCTTTAGTTCACAGCTCTGCCAGCGCCGCTGTCACTGCCACACCACAGCCTGACGCATCAGAGCCTAATCCTGAGGTTTAAACAAATGATTCGCCATTATCTCCCGGTCTTAGAATGTGCCGCATCAGAAATCTGACGGATTAATGAAACACTGCTACTGCTAATTGCTGACACAGGAGGATTTAGGGCACTGAGGCGATCACTGGAACCGCAGAAAGAAAGGAAAAGGGAGAGGGAGGCTTCCAGGTTTCCCTTTGCAGCGCATGAGGCAGTCACACAACGCCCTATTGTGAAAGATCCACCAAACGTGCTTCAGCACAGGGGCCCAAACACAACAGGCTTTTGTATACAAAAGTCTTCTTTGGTGTAGCAGCTGTATGGCTAAAAATCAAGCACACTAAACACTGACACAAAGCAAAGGGAGGTTCTCCTTTCTCTCTATTCTGCCCTAGTGAGGCCACATCTGGAAGCTTGTGTCTGGGTGTGAGATTCCCAGTTCAAGAGAGAAAAAGAACTGCCAGAGAGAAGCCAGCAGAAGCTACGGAGATGCTAAAGGTACTGGAGCATCTCTGAAGAGGAAAGGCTGAGACACCTGGGGTTGTTTAGCCTGGAGAAGAGTAGACTGGGAGGGGATCTTCTCAGTGCTAAAGGGTAGCAGGTAAGAGGTTGGGGCCAGCTATGCTGTCACAAGGGTCAACAGGCACAAACGGGAACGCAGAAGGTTCCAGCTGAACATGAGGAGAAACATTTTTTTTCTCGTGAGGATGCTGAAGACCAGAAACAGCTGAGGGTCACATGTCCTGTCTGCTCCTCCCCACAGCTGTCACCTCTAACTTCCTTCACCCTGAGGTGGAGCACAAGATACGGCAGTGCCCTCGGTGTGAAAGGAGCAAGTCTAAGCCAGAGCCTCTCTACAGCCCAGCCTCTGACTGTAACTCTCTCCCCGTCAGTGCTCTCACTGCTAGCAGCAGCCCCTGGCTGTGCAAACCTGCCCTGAACTTCAGAAAGTGCCCTCCCTGAGCAGAGACTGAGCTGAGAATTCACATCCCTGACCAGAACTGGTTGTGCTCTAGCCCAAACCAGGACACTTATATTTCGATTGTGTTTGTTTGTGGATGGAATATAACCAATCCACTGTTATTCAGCAAAACTGAACAACAAATATGGAAACAAAACTGCTTTCTCTCCCCCAGCCCAGGCCACTAAAAGCTCTTGAATTATTAAAAAATTCAATTTAATTCTTGAGGACATATACAGTGAGCGAATCTTCAGAGACAACAGTAATGCCTCCTCTGCTTCATTTAGTGCTTTAAATTAGTATTGCAGGCCTAATGTTTTCATTATTTGGGCTTTAATCTGCTGATTACTCTGTTGATGTAGGTTTATTAATGGATGGGCTTAGTGCCCCCAATTAGTGGTTTTAATTATTGGTTCCTCTCTGAGTTTTCCCTTTGTTTTGTAGTTATTAGACTTTTAGTTTCTCCTCCTGCTTTTCTTAAAGGTAGTGCATTTGCTGCTGTAATGAGGACAAAAGCCTATGCCTAACAGCAGCGAGCATAAATCCACACTCTCTCATAACTCCTTCTCTTACCAAGGTCACTACATTTCATATTGCTCTTCCACCCCTTGTTCTTTGTCATCTGTCTGGCTGATACCATCCCATGGATGCTATCTTCAGGATCAAGCTGAGGGATCACCAGGGTAAAGCTTGTTCAATGGCCAATGCCCCAGAAGGATTCTGTCCATTCTGCCTTTGATCCAGATCCATGTGTTTCTTAATCCAGTTTCAGAATGCAGCTCTTGAATCTGGTTTCCATCTGCTGCTGAGTTGAATCTGGGCCTTCCCCAGTGCCTGCCCCCAGCATCAGTGGCAACAGTGGTGACCTCATTGCCATTAGGGGTTGGGTTAGATATTGGTTTGTATCTCTTTGTCTCTGTTTCATTAAATTGTTCTCATTTCCATCCCAAGCTGGTTAAAATTTCTTTCCCAACTCATCAGTTTCTCTTCCTTATTCCCTTTCTGCCTTTGGGAAGGCAGAGGCATTCTTAGAGAGCCTCTGGCATTTGTCAGGGCCAACCCAGCCCTAATGCTTGACAAACATAATTTAACCTCTACTCAGAACCCCCATTCATTGCTCTTCAACCAGCAGCAAAAATGATGAGCAGCACCTTGGTTACAAGCAAAGATCTCAGATGCTGCTGTGACTGCTAATATACAATTCATCTCCTCCACTTTGCATCACCCACAACAGTCAGGGAACAACCTAACATCTGGATCATTTGTCTGATAAAGTTTAACCCTGATGAAAGTGGCATCACAACTTTTTTTCACAGAACCTTGGTTTCCTTTCCAAATTTTGAGACAGCATCTGGGTGCTGAGGTGCTTTTGGCAAATATTTTCCTGAGTTTGAGCCTCCGACTTGCTGTATGAAAGCATCTGTTCAGATACTGCCTACATTATCTAGCTTCAGACCACCTGAACTCTGAATCTGAGTTTAGCTGACCTTTACCTCTTCTAATGCAGAATTTGTTCTGTTCATTAAAAAAAAAAAAAAAAAATCAGTGCAGAACTCATCATTCATAGTTTTCTTATTATTCAGGGTTGGAAGGGAATCAACTCCACTAAAAGCAGTGCTCTTAAAAAGAAATTGAAGTTGACAGGAATGCCAGCAGCCTCCAACTTTCTCTTCCTACCCTCTGTCCATATTTTTGGCTGTTTTCTTCTTTTTAACTCCTGTGGAAAAAACACAATCCCTGCATTGTCACCCAGGCAGAATCAGAGATAGAATCACAGATGCCCTATCTGTGTTTAGGTCAAGATTAAATAAGCAGTGCCAGGCAAACCACCTAATCATACTTTTCAACTTACAACCTTAGGCAAGTGACCTTAAACACTGCAAATCATAATCTTCATCAAGTCCAAGTAAAAGCAATAATTAATTCAATAACATTAATAAACACAAGCCGCATGACAAGGCAGGCTGTGAAATACACTGAAAACAGATCAGGAAGAAAATCCAACGACAAAATATCAAACTATTTCCCCCAGAAGCCCTTTTCACTACATGCCACTTAACAATGAATTTGAACTTGGGTAGCTGAGTTTTATCAAAGTGAAAGGAAGAAAATCAGGACTTTGCCTTCATCCACCACTGCTCACTGTAGGAAACAGCCCAAGATTTCCGGCCACCAATTATCACTGCTTAACACAGAGTGGTAGGAGTTGGAAGAGACCTCTGGAGACCATCTAGTCCAACCCCACTGCTAAGGCAGGGTCGCCCAGAATCACACCTTATCACATCATGCATGAAGCATTCCTGCAGTGACAGTTCCAGGTGTCCACACAGCCAGCCAGGCTATGGCTGGGCTGCTGCAGCAGCTGGTTCCCTTGGCAGGCACCAAGGTGAATCTCTCTCCTCTATTCAGTCACGAATCTTCACACAGCTAACAGGAGCTCATTGCCTCTGAAGCGTTTTGAGGTGGCTAAATGTGGAGAAGCAAGTTCCAGTGTTACAAGGAGGGACCGAAGAGGGCAGCAAGCAGAGCAGAGCAGCCAGAGCAACCTCCCCACTTAGGACAGTGAGCTGCAGATACAATGTGCCTGGCAAAGCTAAAGCTTTTGTTTCTGACTCAGGGGTTACATAAACAGAGTGTACAGCCAAGATAATCCATCCTTAATTATAGACTCAGAGAATCATTTTGGTTGGAAAAGACCTTTCAGATCATCAAGCACAACCATTAACCCAGCACTGCTAGGTCACCACTAAACCACATCCCTCAGCACCACATCTACAGAACATTTAAATCACACCAGGGATGGGGACTCCACCACCACTGCCCTGGGCAGTCTGCTCCACGGCTTGGACAATCCTCTTGGGGAAGAAATTGTTACTGAGGTCCAATTTAAACCTCCCCTGAGACAACTTGAACCCATTTCCTCTTGTGACTTGGGAGAAGAAATGGTGTCTGAGTTTCCTGATCTCTGTGCTCAAACAGCACACTTGGGAAAAGTAGTGGACAAGATTATGAGCCAGGTTTTTGCTACAGTTATATCAGAATTAATTACACCACTACAATCCAATGCACCCTCACCTGCTTCTACTGCATTTCCCTGGTCAAATTCCAGGGGAAGATGGCTAAAATCAGCCAGCTGTGTTACTGAGTACAGTCCAGTGAACCTCAGGAAGTAACTGACTGCTTTTCATCATTTATTAGGGCTAAGGAACTCAAAACCAGAAAATTATGTTCAGTTTTACAGACTTGCTTTGGCTTCTGTGTATGAGGAACACTGGGAAAAGCAGAAACAGAATTGCTGAGGTTGGAAGAGACTTTCGAGATCATCAAGCCCAACTACTTGCCTAGACCTCACAATCCTACCACTACTGCTAAGAATTTTTAAAAAGTGTTCAAAAGCAAACCAAGTAACTCAAAACCTGCAAATTCTCTGCCCTTCGTGGAACAATGGATCCAGAACAGATGTGTGAAGAGCAGGGAGGAGTTAACTTCCTGATCTTAGATTATGCTGGGAGTTTGAGGAGGACTTAATTGTGGAAACAGCTACATCTAGGTGAGATGGCAGAGAGACCAACAACCTCCCCACAGAGCCCCAGTACCTTCTGTTAATACCATCTCCAAAGCATGTAAACATTTCTATAACCCAAAAGCCAGTTTTGCTTCCTTTGAAAGGAAAAAGAAACAAAAGAAGGAAACTGGCTTTCAACAGGCAGTTCGTACCCTCTTAGCCTTTCTTCTGCTGCTGTTTGTAAATTCATCTCAGTCTAAATGAAACCCTAAACAGAGGGAAAGTTCTTGTCAAGGAAAAGCAACTTTTCACCCCAGCACATTATGTGGATTTTCAAGAAGACCTTTACAAGATCTCTACAGGCAAAGGCTACAGACCACTAAAGCACAATTTTTCTTCAGTAAAGCTCTGATACAGGATGCAGAGGTCAAGCGTGTGGATACTGTGAAAGCAATAAAACAGAGGAAACAAAAAAGCTCTAAGAAGGGTCAACCTTGGAGGTTATACATATTCGACTGGTGGAATTCTAATTGGTGCCCTCTGGATTTTTGTCGTGAGCTTGAGCAGCTTCCACCATTGCAAGTGCTGTCCTACAGGCACAGATTTCTACTTCACCAGGACGTCTGTAGACACATATTTATCTAATGCCAGAAGGTTCAAAGACAAAGGGCTATGGAAATTCCCTATTTCTGTAGTGAAGGATTGATGGCTGTTAGGATATGGATGTGAGAAAACAACTCCCACTTCCCAAGCTCCTTAGCATTACTAATACACATAACACAACTTTGACGGTGTCAGTGGGGACCTTTTGTAAATATTAGTACAGAGATTTAATTTTTCCCCCTCTAATTTTAAGATATGATATTACCCAAGTTCTATTAAAATGCTGAGCAACAAATCATACAAGCTCAGTGTAGTGGGGGTTGGAAGAGAACTCTGGAGTTCACCTAAGTCAATGCCCCCGGCTAACATAGGGTGACCTACAGCAGGTCACCCAGGATCACAATCTCCAAGTTTGGAGTCCCTGTAGAGGACACTTCACAAGCTCTCTGGACAGCCTGGTCCAGCACTGTGTTCCAGCTGACTGCAAGATTCACCAAACCTCTAAACCCCAAGGAATTAATATCAAACGCTTTGCAGTGGTACTTGCAAACAGCTACAAAACTCCTTCCTGTGTCAATTCCCAGAAGACTCAAGCAGAACAAACCTGTCCCATTTCATATCCTTGATTTTAAGAGTCTTGTATACTTCACTTCACTGTTGTGGAAAAGGACTGTTTGACCTGGAAAAAGGTCCTGTCTTTCTTTCACACAGGAAGAGAAGCCTATAAACGTTGGCTGTGCCTGAGAACAGGAGCAGAATTGCAAGCACACCATTCCTCAGATAACAGAAGGTGACCAATCTTTGGGTTCCCAAGAACATTTCAGAGCCAATCTAAGGAAGTCCCTGAAGAGATATTCCTGTTTAAGGGGCGAGTGAATGTAACAATACCTCAGGATGAGGTCTGCTGACCTCAACAAAAATGCCTTTGCTTCCGCCATGAGAGAGTGAGAGGGCACTAAATGGATTGATAATTGAAGGAAGCCATGACCAAAACATGGAGAAAAAAAAAAAAAAGGAAANCACCCCCAGCTCCCTCAGCCTCTCCTCAGAGGGCTGTGCTCCAGCCCCCTCCCCAGCCTTGCTTCCTTTCTCTGGGCACGTTCAAGCACCTTAACATCTTTCTTAAATAGAGGGGCCCAGCACTGGACACAGTACTCAAGGTATGGCACCTCCTAGTAGACCACATTGCTCCAGGCCCTGACCAACATGACTTTCAACTCTTCCAGGCTTGCAGTTTCCACAACTCCAAAGAGCTGAAATGCTAATACACCTCGACTTTTCCCCATTAAAAACGACAAAGCGATTCAAGCCATCCCCACAAAGCTAAGGCATTCCTTTTCATGATGAACATTTCTGCATCTTAAAGACTTCTGTACAAACCTCAGTCAATCCCTCCTGGTTTATTTTGGTTTTGAATCGTCGGTAAACGCTCCCTGGAGCAAAGCTCACACAAAAACTCCAGACCATCTCTTGGTACTGAACCTTCTAGCATCAAGCTTTTAGATGCTTGCAAGGCTGCGGCTTCAAGACGTTCGCACCGCTCTGAATTATTTATTCACCCATCTTTGTGCAACTTCCCCAACACCAATGGAGACCAAGGCGAGCTTAGCTATTTGATGTTGCATCTTCTCAAGTGGCTAAAGAGGCTATAAAGCACCCCATTGCTTAAGCCTGCCATCTCAGTTCCATTAGCAGTAAAGACCTCTCTATTCAAACCGCTAAGTAAATCCTCCGGGAGCCCGGGGACTGTTTCATGCTTGAAAGCAACTGTTAAGAATTTGACAACAACCAAACTGTTCCTATTTAATCCTGCTCCCAAGGTAAAAAAGAATTATAGGTAAACATATGCCTTCATTATTTGCTTTGCTGCATTTCAATGCTCAGTCCCCCACAAAACTGCCAGCCAAGGATTTAACACAGCCTCTCCTGTATTTCAGCACTGTTGCCTTTGCAGGATGGGGAAAGCTTAATAAGGGCTACAGAGTTGGGGAGCAAACAACTCCATTTTCTACAGCTCACACTGGAGATTTTTGCAAAGGTACCTTTAATAACACAACTGCAAAAGCAACTTATAATGGCACAACTCTAAAGGTAATCTTAAAATTTTAATAACACGAGGAGTTTGGGGCTTCTTATTTCTGTTTGGTGGTTTTTATTTGGATTATTTCAGGGAAGCCAAGGTAGTTGTTAACTCATTGCAATAAGTGTATTTTTTCTTTTTTTTCTTTTTTTTTTTTTTTTTTNAAGAAAAGAGAGGGGGAGAAAGAAAAAGAGAGAGGCGGAAAAAGGAAAAAAAGGTGGAAAAGGAAAATGAGAGTGGGTAAAAGAAGAAATACAGAAAAGAGAGAGAGTAGAAAGAAATTAAAATGAGAGAGGGGAAGAGTAGGAAAAGGAAAGAAAGAAAAATAGGAAAAAGAGGAAATAAAAGAGTGAAGAGGTGGAAAAAAAGTGAGAAATAATAAAGATAGGGGGAAAAAAAAATAAAGAAAATAAGAGAGAAGGAAACAAAAAAGAGATGAGAAAAAAGCCCCAAAGCACCAAACAACAACTTGAAAGCCCCAGAATCTTTGTCACCATTCCAGCACAGAAGCTTTTAGTCAGCCTACAGTTTTATGTAGTGCTGGAGATAAAACCAGGGTTAATATTAAACCTTGGAGTTTACTGAAGCAGACAAAATAAATTCCCAATTTAAAAAGAAGGCAGTGAGCAACTCACTAGACACTAAAACTTAAAGCCTACATCCAGGTCTTTCAAATTTCATGGATTTGGAATGAAAGTACAATTTTCCCTGGTTTATTATCCTGAAAAGGAACAAGAGGTAGAAACTTATTTTGGTTTCTCTAAGTGAAATGGAACAACCCATCCCAGGGAAAGTTAAACTCCCAAACTCAGAACCTGGAACCTTGCTGCTCATGATGGAGCTGAGAGACAAGATTCCTAACCCGTATATCACATCCTCCTACCCTGCTTTATTATGGGTTTCCCACACACTGAGGCAAACAAAGCCTCTCCTCTGTTTTAGTAACAACTCCTACCAGCAAACATATAGGTCATAGAAACAAACATGAGACTTGAAGACACTCAGGCTGCTTTCTATTCATTCACATGCAGATTTAACAGGCCTAATGGCCTTTTCCAACTAAAACACATCTGTGATCATCTCATTCATGTACACCAAGCTCAAATACTTCTGTAAACTGACATTCACATAAGCACTTTGAGACTTCTTCGGTACATTTAGTGTGTTTCAAGTTTCTTGTTCTTCCAAACCTGAGAGATTCCAAATCTGCTTGGACATTGGTACACTGAGCAAACTACTCTGGGTGACCAACCAAGGAGGTTGGACTAGATATCTCCAGAGATGCCTTCCAACTCCCACTATCCTGTGACTCTGTAACTATTTTTCTTTCCCCTCTGACCTATCATCTCATCGTTCTCTCTCCCTTAGTCTATTCTAGTCTATTCCAGGTGTCTTTGCTTTAAGGAAGTTAATAATAACATCACACTATTTGTAAATGAGCTCAACTCTCTCCATTCCCTGGTTCTGAAAAAACAACAACAACTACTTTCTAGCTTTATATTTTCTTCCATGCTCTCTTTTCCCATGCTGTGGTATAAACCTCCTAAACAATAACCAGCTGCTCCCTTACACATGGCAAACACTGAGGGACACGAAACTTGAGAGGTAGACACACTCACATCAAGCATATCCCTTCTAAAGAATTCAAGAGTGGATGAGGCACAGCTCATTTACATTCCAGCCCCTACACTGGTACATTTCTTTCTGTAATTATGATTTTGCACAGTCCCCAAACAGCCTAAGCACTAAATGACACACTCCGACTGTTGCTACGGCAGCAGCAGATTTACACGGGTGAAATCCAGCCTCTGTTCCACCCCTGTAAATTATCAATAATTAAGCTCCTTCTCCATTAAGGCTCCTACAACTACTACGAAAATTCTTTATTTGTTATGTGAAGTTCACATAAAGAAAAAATGCATAAAGACAGCAAATATATTTTCAAGCTTTCAGAAGATTACAGAGCATTGTTTGAAAGCTCGTGGGCTGTGTGCCCAGCCACACCAGCTACTTCAGGCTGGAAAAAGCAGAACCCTTAAACCAGTTATGGCCAAAACAGTTTCATAACTGGTTTCAGCATCCTTTATTTAGGTTAACTGCATTGCAGGTATTGCCATCTTTGGGTAGTTTAGATGAACTCTTATCTCTGTCTCTTTTTAAAGTCAAGACAGGTGCTCACAACAGCAAGAGCTTGAAAGACTTCTCTGCAGATGAGGAAATGTGCAGGGAGGTGCTGGTTTGTTTACTGTTTTATCTGCCTCAAACACTTTAAAACAAAGAGCAGAAATGACAAAGATTTTACTGCAAAGCAGATCAGGGATAAAAACTTTATGAAACACATTTGTAGTATTCAGCATAGAGATCACCAGGTATAATCCCTTTCTAATTAAGACCAACTGTGAGTGGTTTAACTGTGCCTTTCCTGAGTTTACTTTCCAAAGAAGTGGCTCAGTTTGTGTGGACACAGTTAGGGAAAAATGGAAAACATGACAGATCAATGGGCCAGGGCCAACAGGATGAGAACTAACAAGGCCAAGTGTTGGGTTCTGCATTTATATCACAACACTCCATGAATGCTCCAGGCCTGGGCAGAGAAGCTGGACACTAACCCATTAGGAAAGGACCTGGGGGTGTCTGTCCACAGCCAGATGAAGATGAGCTGATGTGTACCCAGGTGGCCAAAAAGGCCAACAGCATCCTGGCTTGGATCAGCAACAGTGAGGCCAGCAACAGTGAGGCCAACAGGACCAGGGAAGTTATTGTCCTCCTGTACTTGGCATTGGTGAGGACACACTTCAGCTTTGGTCACCCTTCTCCATGAAGGACACGATTGTTCTCTACAATTTCCTGAAAGGCCCTTGTAGAGTGATTAGTCCTGGTCTTTCTCACAAGTAATTAGTGATGGAACAAGAGGGAATGGCCTCAAGCTCTGACTGGGTAGGTTGAGGCTAAATATTAGGATGTTTTATTCCCCAGCAAGAGTGGTCAGGCATTGGAATGAGCTGCCCAGGAAGATGGTGGAGTCACCAACCCTAGAGGTGTTTAAGTCATCTGGATACGATGCTTGGGGATATGGTTTAGAGTGAACCCTGTAGAGTAGGGATAGTGGTTGGGCTTGATGATCCTGGGAGTCTTTTCCAACCCAATTTTTTCTGTGATTCTGTGACATGGAGGTGATGGATCAGGTGGAAAGAAGGGCAACCAAGCTGGAAGGGTCTGGAGAGCAAGTCTTGAGAGCAGCTGAGGAACTGTTTCAAAGCCATGCAGATGTGGTGCTGAGGGATATGGGCCAGTGGTGACCTGGCAGTGTTGGGCTAATGGTTGGACTTGATGACCTCGAAGGTCTCTTCCAAGCAAAATGATTCTATGCTCTCAGCAAGTTGGTGTACCAGAACGTGAGCACAACAAAATTTTATACTCTACAACATCGTAGCAAAGCCATGGCAAATAATTAATATTAGCCCGACTTTATTAAAGCTTCCTGTCATTATGTTAATCAAGAATTAGTGGCAAATTACTAAGTCACAGTAGTTGCATTACAAGGCAGTGATATCAAACACGATAATTTAAATGAGACTGGTAAAAATACACTCCAGCAGCAGACGATTTGCACAAGGAGCTTCACAACCAATATAAGTCTTGTTTAATTAAAACAAAAATTAGGATGATTTTTTTTTTCCTGCTGCTCACTACCAACTATCATCCAAACTAGGGCCAAGATGCCATCCAGACCGATCTGGACAAGCTCACATAAACCGTATGAGAGGTTCAACAAGGCCAAGTGCAAGATCCTGTGCTTAAGGCTAATAGCATAAAAGTGCAGGGGATAGGGAAAAGAAGTTCCCCTTCCATTGCCTCTTGAACTCCCTTGGAGCTCCAATGTTCATGGGAGGCAAGGAACTACTGGAGAGAGTCCAGGGAGCCTACAAAGAAGCTGAGGGGACTGGAGTATTTCTGTGAGAAGACAAACCTGAGAGACCTGGGGCAGTTTAGTCTGGAGAAGAGCCACCTGAGAGGGAATCTTCTCAATGCTCAATAAGAGCTAAAAGGTGGGGGGCAAGAGGCTGGTGCCAGACTTCACAGCAGTGCTGGGCAGAGGGCAATGAGCACAAACCCATTAAATCTCATCTGAAGATGTGGAGAAACTTCTTTCCTTCGAGGATGACAGAGCCTTAGATCAGGCTGTCCAGAAAGGTTGTGGAGTCTCCTCTGAAGAGATTCCAAACCCATCTAGACATTGTGATGCTGGGCACCTTGCTCTGGGTGACCCTGCTTTAGCAGGGGAGTTTGGATCAGGTGGTCTCCAAAGGCCCCTTCCAACCCCTACCATTCTGGGATTGTATGAATCTATTCTAATAATCACAATCTTCTGAGCAACTCAAAAGATTCCCTGGAATCTTCTGCAGAGGACACTAAGAAATGGAATATAGTGAACATAGCATGTAGGGAAATCCTAACATAAAATAGGACACAAGGTACATCCAAAAGTCCCAAGGAAAGGAATTTGAAGTATCAAACATCACAAAGATTAGGTAGGTACTTTTCACAGCGTGGTTTGAGTACCTACAAGTTGAGCTGTTTGCTCTGGTCTGCAAGCACTGGTGGTCCATGCTGCTATTTCACAAGCCCAGCAGCCCTTCAAGAACATCATGACAACCAGTACAATGTCACTTCATCTGGTGAGCAGTGAACGTATCCAGAGCCAGATGCAAAAAGCAGGATCATTTGCTGTGTTTCTCAGACTGTCAGTCTGCATTCAAAAGGCAACCAGAGGTGCAGTGTTCCCTGCTATTCATTCAGCAGCAATCCTTGAACTCTGCCCAGGAGATCACAGATCATGATCCTGTGCTTCCTCTGAGCTTTCAACTACATTATGTTTAGCATCTGCAGCAAAACCAATGAACCACTGGAATTCCCCTGTGGAATTAATAAATAATTAAAGCCAAAATGATAATTTCAGCCTTAATATATAAGGGTATTTTCTGAAAAAGGCAGAAATCCATTGTAAATAATTCAGGCCTTTTAATGGGCTACCTGCAACACCATCAAATCATAACAGCTTGCGTTGTAAATGACCTCCAAAGGTTGTCTAGTCCAATTCCCCTGCAGTGAGCAGGGATCTCCTCCATTAGATCAGATTGCCCACAGCCCTGTCAAACCTCACCAAAGATATCTCCAAGGATAGAGCTTGGGCCTGCTAGAGACAGTCCAAGGGAGATTGTGGGAGAGAGGGATCTCTCCTGTGAAGACAGGCTGAGGGACCTGGGGCTGTTTAGTCTTGGGAAGAGAAGGCAGAGAGAGGATTTTATCAAAGCCTATAAATATCTGAGGGGTGGTTGTCAAGATGAAGGTGATGATCTCTTTCTGGTGATGCTCAGTAATAGGACAAGGAACAGTGGGTAGAAGCTAGAATGCAGGAGGTTCCACCTCAAGACAAGGAGATACTTCTTTATGATGAGGGTGACAGAGCACTGGCACAGACTGCCCAGAGAGGTTGTGGAGTCTTATTCTCTGAAGACTTTCAAAGCCTGCCTAGATTTGTTCCTGTGTAACCAGCCCTGCTATGGCAGGGAAGTTGAAACTGATGAGCTCTACAGGTCCCTTCCAACCCCTAACATTCTGTGTTTCTGTGATTCATCCTGATCGAGGAGGGGATTGAGCACCAATGAGTCTACTTTTTAATTTCACTGTGTGGGGTTGATTTGTTCATTTCACTGCTTTAAGTTTGGAAGTCACAATGACTATTGTTCCTGGAGGACGTCAGAAAGAAAAGAAGAGCAAGGCATTAGCCTCAAACTTTGCCCCAAGTAGTTTTGCCAGTATTGACAAGCCAGATAACACCAACTGAGTAAACAAATCTATTTTAATTTCATGCTCAATTAAAAGCACAGTGGGTTGTCCAGACTGAGAAGGGTGTTGAAAATCCAAAATGAAAAGTTTCCTAATTCCAAAGACTATGTAAACTGTTGCAGAGCCTTGTTGCAAAGGCAGAATCAACACAACACCTACTTATGGCCAATATCCAGACAAGGGCTTGATAAATTAACTGGACATCCATGACAGAAGCAAATCAAGCTGCTGGATAGGAAACTGCTCGTGCCATAGGCTACCCAACAAAGCAAACAGCTCACAGAATCCCAGCATGGTGAGGGGTTGAAAGGCTCCTCTGGAGATTATCTAGTCTAAAGCCTTGCACTGTAAAATCAGCCAGAATCCAAAGCTTCACATCCCAGCAGCTTTAGCTAGGTTTTCAAAACACCTACCTGCAACAGAGCCTCCAGCAACCAGCCATAATTAGTATTGCAGCACAGAAGATGGTAAGAAGTATGTTAATGGATAAAGTGTGGTGTCTAACACCACTTTTTTTTTTTTTCTTGCTTCAAATCCAAAGTTAGAATTGGCACTTCTGTGCCCATCTCTCTCTCTCTCTACACACAGATCCAAGTGAAAATAGGAGCAACGTGGCATTGTACCAGGAATGGTAGGGCCAGGAGGCCCAGGAGAGTGTCTGTTCCACTGTACTCAGCACTGTTTTGTGCCACCCTACATGAACTACATGAAGAACATTGAGGTGTTGGAGCGGGTCCTGAGAAGGGCAATAAAGCTGGTGAAGGGTCTGGAGAACAGGTCTTGTGAGGAGCAGCTGAGGGAACAGGGGTTGATCAGCTTGGAGAAAAGGAGGCTGAGGGGAGATCAACTATTCACCATTCAACTTCCTGAAAGGAGGCTGCAGTAAAGTGGGCTTGGGTCTCTTCTCTATAGTAGCAAGTGATAAAAGGAAATAGCCTCAAATTGCACCAGGAGAGGTTCAGCTTGGACATCAGAAGGAAGTTCTTCCCTGAAAGGGTTCTCAAACATTGGAATGGGCTCCCCAGGGAAGTGGCTGAATCCCCATCCCTAGAGGTGTTGTTTTAAGGAGGGCCTTTAGTAACAGGATGAAGGTGATGGTTATGAGAAATGGAAATGAGAC
Organism: Psilopogon haemacephalus; assembly: GCA_013396835.1. Classification (NCBI taxonomy): domain Eukaryota; kingdom Metazoa; phylum Chordata; class Aves; order Piciformes; family Megalaimidae; genus Psilopogon; species Psilopogon haemacephalus. The sequence goes on from VWZI01021474.1 coordinate 682,855, forward strand.
TTAGGCCAGAGAGAAGGAAGAACATTTTTACACTGAGAGTGGTGAGACATTTGTCCAGGTTGCCCACAGTGGTGGTAGATACCAGGTAGAGGCCAGGTTGGCCAGCACACTGAGCATCCTGCTTTCATTGCAGATGTCTCAGCTCAGTGCAGCAAGGTTGGACTAGATGACCTTTAGAAGTCCTTCCCAACCCAAATTGTTCTGTGATTCTATGCAGAAAGAGAGAATGAGAACACACATTTTTATACCAGTCTTTGGTGAGATCTCAGCTGTAACACACCAACACCTAATTAGAAGCCTGACATGGTAATTAATTTCAACCCAGAATAACCCCTAGCCTTTTGATTGCTCACTGATGACTAGCAAGATGTTTTCTGCTGCGACTATGAACTCCAGAATTCTCTGAAAACATGAACTTCAGTCCCCTGGAAATGACCAGCATGTGTCACATCATTACTTAGCACATCTCTGGCAACAGCAACAATTATTGTTCAAAGGATAAATAAGAAAATAGAATAGGAATGGGCATTTATGTAGATTAGTTTCAAATGGTCCATACCCTTGAGAATAACAACATGCCTGGGGTTCAAAGCATGTTCCTGTCAGGCCTCTGAGTCTTGCTTAATTTGGTCTCCAGACAAAAAGAAAGGTTTAGGTTTCTACAGCACTTGGAATGAAGAGTACTCAGCTGAAATGAAAGTCAACAGCAGTTGAAGGAATATAAAATCCAAAATCTTCAGGCACAGCATAAGCTCTAGTTCCTCTGCAACAACAAAATGTGTTTGTCCTTGGTGTTCCTTTCCACAAACTTCTCTAGAGACATCACTGCTCAAAGAATGGTAGGGAAAAGCTGCCAGCAACAACCTCATAGTCAAGACTGGTTGATCAGGTAGTAGAATCTCCTGCCTTCATCTCCTACCTCTCTTGGGTGAAGCTAAAACCTGCCAGCATCAACCTCATAGTCGAGATTGGTTTATCAGGTAGTGGCATCTTCTACCTCTCTGCTAGTAGCAGCCCCTGGCTGTGCAAACCTGCCCTGAACTTTAGAAATTGCCCTCACTGAGCAGAGACAAAGAAGTCTGTGAAGTCGCATCCCTGAACAGAATTGATTCAGCTATAGCTCAAACTAGGATAACTACTTAGATCTAAGTTCTTAATTATATCCTTTTAAATGTTTGTGGTTCTGAGGTATGTAAAAGTACAGCAGAGTTTAGCACACAAGGTCAAACCACCACATTTCCAAGGGCTGTCTGCTGCCTCTGGCAGAAACCATTAACTAGGATCTCAGAAAACAAAACCCCCAGGATGCATCTAACTGGTGTTAGGAAGGGGATTTTCCCCATGTGCTATGGAGAAACAAGACTAGACCCCTGCAGGTAACAGAATCAGGCTGTGATGGTTGGGCAGTTATCTATCCCCCCACACACACCTGAAATAACCCAGTCTGGAAGTTAATAAATGAAGTTTTCTATTTACAGCTTTGCACAATACACAAGCAGATCTTTACAACATGTTACAGATATATACAGTAAAAAGGTAATCCAGAAACACCACAGCCCTCCCAGAGATCAGAGTCCCCAAGAGGGGTTCCCAACCACCTTTTCACCTTCCCCCCACTACCCAATCTTATCCCAGTATATTTCTTATGTGCCAGGTAAGTGAGGAAGATTGGCCAAGGGGGTTAAGAAGCAGGAATTGATTAGTTGGGTTACACAAATTCAGATAGAAGCCAGAGAGAGAGAGATCAGCAGCCAAAGCAACCCCAAGCAGCTCCTCTGCCTTACCTACATTTTGGTTCTTACTCTTATATCTCTCAGCAAACCTATGAGTGGAGTAGACACAATTTTGTTTTCCTTTCTCGACCTGTAATCTAATTTCACATAAAAAACCTCCAATTAGCCTCAGAGCAGCACACAGGCCTTAGGAGAAGTTCTTAGTCTCTAACAGGACCACTGCTAATCAATATAAATGTCAGTGCCAAATCAGTTTTCCTCCTCCTCAAAGACACCAGCTCGGAAATCCCTTGCGCTGCAAATTACCTCTTCTAATTCTCCTCACCTTCCTTCCTTCCCAGGGAGGGTCAAGGTGAACTGCTTCTGATGTAGAACTGAAGCCTCCTACTTCCCTATTTGCCGAGCCATCCAGACAAGGAAACTGGTACATGTGAATCAAACCCAAGCAGTGTTAATGCACTAATGAGTGACATGTGGCAGAGCCAGAGACACACAGATATGGCTTGACATTAATGGAGAGATTTGCCTGTGGTCATGCATGGAGGGAAAGAGGTGTGTGTGTGTGTGGGGGTGCAACTAGACCCACCTGTCTCATGTTTTAACCTGAGTAGGAAATCAAACGTCAGACAAGATTAATTAGATGCCTGGAGTTTTATTCTTTTCTGGTGATAGGGGGGAGGTGACGGGGGNNNGGGGGGGGGGGGGCGGGGGGGGAAAGAAATAAAAAGCACATTTCCATAATGTGAGGAAGGCTTTTCTGGGGAGAGCAAATCAGGTTGACATTGAGGGAAGGTTGACTTCATTGTGAAGGCTGGTTGTGTGGTGCTTGTCAGAGCAATTACTTTTTGCTCAAGTGGTTTGCTTTTGAACGTTTTTATTATCTGAACAATAAAAAACCCTGCAAGCAATAATTATTTATTATGCTAATCCTTGCACCCTTTTTGGTTTTCTTTCTTTCTTTCTTTCTTCCTTTCATTTCATTAGGAAGTTCTGCCAGAAGATTGCAACTCGCTGTTTTCCAGGAATAAACCAGATTTCTTAATATTCAGCCAACTAAGGAGAAGAAGGGGGGGGGGGGGGGAAAGGCAATCCCATTTTCTGCACTGGCAATTAGTTACTAACCAGTCAATTTGTACACTTACCACAGAATCAGAGAGTCACTTTGGTTGGAAAGGACCTTTCAGATCATTGAGCCCAATCGTTCTCTGACTCCAGCAGGACTGATGCTAAACTATGTCACTCAGCACCACATCTCTGTGGCTTTTAAACATCTCCAAGGATGGGGATTCGACCACATCCCCTGGGAGGCTATTCCTGCATTTGAGAGGCCTTTCAGGGATGAAGTTTCTTCTAGTGACCAACCTAAACCTCCAGTGGTGCAACTTGAGGATATTTCCTCTTGCCTAGTCACTTGGGAAAAGATAACAACCCCCCAGCTCAATTCAATATCCTTTCAGGGAATTCTAGACAGTGAGAAAGTCTCTCCTCAGCCTCCTTTTCCATAGGCTAAGCAGCCCCAGTTCTCTCAGCCATTGCTCACAAGCCCTGTTCTCCAGTCCCTGCAACAGCTTTCCTGCCCTTCTCTCAACCTGTTCCAGCATGTCAATGTCCTTTTTGGAGAGAGCACCCCAAGACTGAATCCATTATTCAAGGTGTGGCCTCACCAGTGCTGAGTACAGGGGGACAATCACTGCCCTGGTCCTGCTGGCCACATCCAGGCCAGGATGCTGATGGCCTTCTTGGCCACCTGGGCACACTGCTGGCTCAGCTTCATCTGGCTGTTATCAGCTTGCCCATAAGTTCTGTTTTCATTTATTCAATATCCAGCATTTGTAACATCATCTTGATCGAAAGCAGCTTCAAAACATGAAGTCCAGTGCAGCAGGTTTTTTTTTATCCATAATGATTTAAGCAGTCTGAGAGGCAGCAAGGCTTTAGACCTCTCTGAAAATGCACTACACTCAAGAACTGTATTTTAATTATGGAAACCTTTTAGAACATCCTTGGTTTATTAACAGTAAGTGAAAGACTATAAACAAGGCTTCAGTATGCACCACTTCTCCATCCTGCCTAAAGCCCTCGAGGGGAAACAGCTTCAATGTGCTTTCATTTCTCCTCCCCCCAAGCGTTCTCATCTCTGAATGCCTCTTCTCACCAGCTTTAAAATTCATTTAACATAACAACCACACAGTTATGCTTTTTTATACATCCCCCCCCCCTTCTTTTTTTTTTTTTAATAGACAAGTGCTCCCTCCTTCAGGAATAAACAACAAGGCCACAGCTCTCAAACTCCCACCACATAAATGCAATATAGGAGACCATAAGCAAGCCTAAGCAGAAAAGTACCTCAACTAAATGTACCTTGAAAAGCTCTTAGTCTGCAAAGCTTTTATAAAGCTTCATGTCCATGCACAATCCCTCCCTAAATTTCACAAAAATCTCAGAATCACAGAGTGAGAAGGTTGGAAGTGACCTCTGGAAATCATCCAGTCCAACCACCATGCTAAAGCAGGATCACCCACAGGAGGTTACCCAGTGTCACAGCATCCAGCTGAGTTTGGAATATCTCCAGAAAAGGAGATTCCACAACCCCTCTGGGCAGCTTGTTCCCAAGATCCATCACTCACAAAGTCAAGAAGTGTCTCCTCGTGGTCAGATGGAACCTCCTGGGTTCCGGTTCATGGCTGTTGCCCCTTGTCCTGTCACTGAACCCTGGAGAGACCTCAACTTGAACACTGCCTTCAGTTTTGGGCTCTCCAGTTTAAGAGGGACAGGGATCTGCTGGAGAGGGTCCAGCAGAGGGCTACAAGGATGATTAGGGGACTGGAGCACTGCTTGATGAGGAGAGGCTGAGAGACCTGGGGCTGCTTAGTCTGGCAAAGAGAAGACTGAGTGGGGATTTAAATATCTGAAGGATGAGTGTCACAATCTCCAAAAGTCCTTCCATTCTGTGATCCTACTTCATGTACATCCAGGAAAAAGTATGAAGCAGCCACAAATATGTCCTCTTCAAGTAAGCCATTGACCATGGACATGATATTCCTGTATCAAAGGCACATCAGCTCACAGCCATCTTCCAAACCAACATAAACATTTACTGCTGGTGATGTTAAAATCCATTAAGCCCCCACGGATCCATCGCTGGAGGCAATTAGCTCCATCTAGGACCAGGCTGCATTAGCTGGCTGACTCTGTTGTGAATCAGAGTAGGGAGCATGAATCACCTCTGCAAATAGTCCCAGCTGACCCACCTAGATTAGCACAGGAACATGAGAAGTGCTGCTGAAATCTGGCCACACAGCTAAAAGATTAAGAGAAGTACCCTCCATCTCTAGGTGGGTACTGAATGTTTCTGGAAACAAACAAACCAAAAAATCTAACTCAAGAGATCTGTTGAACTTAAGAGTTCATCAACCTGGACTCCTACAGGAACATACCTCCACAGAATCATCATCTTCTTATGTAACTGCAGCCATTTAAACACTTTTCCATGAAGCCTATCAGCAGGATGTTCTGCCACGCAGCACAGCCTGGACAGACTGGAGAGTTGGACACAGAGGAATCTGATGAAGTTCTACAAGGTCAAGTGTCCTGCAACTGAGGAGGAATAGCTCCTTGCACCAGTGCAGGTGAAGGGGTTGACATGGGGGAAAGAAGTTCTGCAGAGAAAGATCTGGGAGTGCTGGTGGACAAGAAATTCACCATAAGCCAACATTGTGCTCTTGCAGCCAAGAAGAAGGGTCTCCCTGGGTGCACTGAGACTATGGCCAGAAGGTCCAGGGAGGTTTTCTTATAGGGAATTGTCTACTTTGCCTAAATGAGGCCACATCTGGAATCCTGTGTGCCGTTCTGGGGCTTCCCCATTTAAGAAAGGCAGAGAACTCCTAGAGATAGTCCAGCAGAGCCCATGAAGAGGCAGGGCACTGGAGCATCTCTGTGCAGTGGGAAGACTGAGAGACCTCTCTAGGCTGCTTAGCCTAGAGAAGAGCAGAGATTATATTCTCAATGCTCATCAATATCTGAAGAACAGAGGTCAAGAAGATGGAGCCAGATTCTTTTCAGTGGTGTACAGTGACAGGACAAGAGGCAACAGACACAAAGTGGAACCCATGAAATTCCAGCTGAACAGAAGGAAAAACTTCTTTGCTGTGAGTGTGTCAGAGCCCTAGAGGAGGCTGCCCAGAGAGATTGTGAAGTTTCCTTCTCTGTAGAGACAAATCCACTGGACATCGTGATTCTGGATAACCTGTTGTAAGTGACCCAGCTTTAGCCAAGGGGGGTTGAACTAGGTGACCTTCAGAGGTCCCTTTCAACCCCTATCATTCTGGGATTCCAGCAATTCATACACATCTGAACCTCTCTGTGCTTTGTGTACACAAGTTCAGAGTAATCTTTTCATATTCCCAGTCATTGCCTTGCCTCAACTGAACACAGAATCTTCCTTCTTTCAGATATCCCAGACACTGCTTGGAAATCCTAAAATTATCCTCAAAGCTTTTCAAACAGAGATTCTGTTGGTACTGACAAAGCCAGCAAAAAATAAATCTTGCAGGCTCATAGCTACGCAGCCCCGAAGAAAAAGATGCCAGCAAACTTGCTCCTGTCGTTAGAGAGGAGACAGAACCCAACCACTATTCAGCTCCCCAAAGCTCTGTGATCTAATTCTACACAAAGGGCTTAATAAGGTTTAGACTCATAATACAATTACTAATTTAGCTCACAAATTAGACTATCCATTAACACTCCAACAGAGACATCAGCCATACAGGGATTAAAAAGGAATCTTCTGCTCTCAATATGGAGTGACAAACTGAATGCTTTAGGAGATCACTTTAGCTTCAGCACAGTAGAAGATATATTGTATTGTACAGAATGATGTGAGTGTGGCCTGTTCATATAGGAAACTGTCAAGGGGCAGGGCAGGGCAGGGCTGGCCACCAAATGAGCCACAAAAACTCTCTAAGAACCCCCTCTCTAAGAAAGAAGAGAGACTGATGGGTTGGCAAAGAAAATAACTCAGATGGAATAGAAAGAACAATAATAAAGTTAAACAGATACAAAGATCTACAAACCAATATCCAACCAGGTATCTGATGGCAAAGACATCTTCATTGCCACCACTGAAGCTGGGGGCAGGCACTGGAAGTCCCAGACTGCACTCAGCAGCAGATGGGAACCAGACTGAGGAGGTGGATTCTGGAAAGGCATGCAGGAACATATGAATTAGGATCAAAGACAGAAAGGACAGAGTCCTCCTGGGACACTGCTTGCTGAAGAAGAGGCTTGACCCTACTGACAATAAAGGTCTCCACGATGCCTTCTCTTCTTCAGGGTGAACCTCCCTAACACTCAGCCTATCCTCACAACAGAGAGGTTGCAGCCTCTGTGAATTCCTTCCAGAGTACACCCCAAACCTACTGTGGTCATCTGCAGGTTTTATCCTTATGCTTTTATAAACAGTGCCAGGATTACTAATTCCTTTCATCTTGGAAAAAAAAAAAAAAAAAAAAACAAACCACAATCATCAGTTTGCTTCACACTAGTAGAAACCATTCACACCCAAGTAATATTACAAATAATGTCCATCTGGTCTGAAATCTAGATCTGGCCCCAGCAGCTCCTTTTCCACCAGTGCTTCCTGCTGTTGCTGTTCAGTGTGAACACAGTCAGAGCAGCGACAGACTGAAACTTAGAATCACAGAATGGTGGTAAGAGACCTTTAAAGGTCACCTAGTCCAACACTCCTGTGCTAAGCAGGGACATCTACAACTAAGGCAGGTTGCTCAGAGCCACAAACAACCTGAGCTGGAATGGTTCCTGGGATGAGACATCTCCCACCTCTCTGAGCAACCTGGGCCAATATCTCACTATCCTCCATGTAAAAAAAAATTCTCCCTTATCTCTAGCCTAAATGTCCCTCCTTTAGTTTAAATCCATCATCAATTGTCCTATCATAACAGGCCCTACTAACAAGTCTGTCTTTGTCTTTCTTACAGGCCCCTATAAGTACTGAAAGGCCACAATAAGTTCTCCTTGGAGCCCTCTCTTCTCCAGGCTCAACCACACCAACCTCCCTCACAGTACTTATAAGCACATGTTCAGCTGGCATGTGTGTCATCACATGCTTTAGATCATTCTGGCCTTACTTGTCTCAGGAAAACTAATTTAAAAGAGGCAAGCATCTTAATTCCTTGGGAGAAGCACTCACACAAGCAGGAATTCTATCTCCAAGCCTTTGTCTCAGCCTCCTCAGAGGCTCTCAAGATGTGCATATCGATCCCCAAAGTACAAAGACAACAGGGTGGTGGCTCTGAGGAGGACATCCTGTCTCATCTCTCACTCCAGTCAGAGCTTCCCAAAGGATGGAGGTGGCAGAGGATGGCAAAACCTATTTGGTTTTTGTAGAACATAGTAATGAAGAGTAGACACAAGCACAGGAAAGAAGGTGGAGAGGGCACAAGAGGTGGCATATCCTTAGAGGTGGCTTGGCAGTTAACAACTTTGTTAACTTTGTATGTCATTTGCTGCCGAATAGCTGGCACTAGAGTATAATCTTAGAGAGAACTGAGAGCAGGTAGGAACTCTCTCTCTTACTCTGCACAAAATTCCAGAGTACACAGCTCTGGCAGATTACTGTAATTGGCCAATTCTTTCTTTTATTGCTAGACCACTGCGCGGAGTCAAAGCCCTGGAATCATGTGAATAGGGCTGCTGGTGAGTGGCAGGCATTTGCTCACTGCCAGTTTCAAGCACACAGATCCCAGGGCTTTTGCAGTTCAGCTCCCAAAGGTCCTGAAATCCACATCGTCTAATTCTGGCATACAAGCCCAAATTAATTTTGGACTGCTGCAGATCCAGAGCTCTGCAGTTGGTGAACACTTGAGCAGGGAGAGCTCTGGTAAAGTCCAATTTGTCCTTCACTGCAAGCGAGTGGTTCCCAAGCTGTGGTTTGCAGAACTCTGATCCACCCACTACAAGCACTGATTTGAAGCAAACAAGACTGTCAGATGCTGCTTCACTGAGGCATATTTACTGGAGTCCAATTCAGGCAGCAGTGAGTTTATATTCATTTCGAAACTGAGATCTTCAAATTAACCAACAGTTTTCAGTACAGACTCCTCGAGTTTGGGCTTCACGTCAGAAACTGACTCCAGAACACAACAGAACTGACAGGCAAGCAGTAACTTTCAAAATACAAGCTTCTGTGTTGCAGTCTGAACTGTAACCCACCCCATACATCCAAAACCTATGCAGTAATTCCCAGAAGGAGGTCAAATTTGATGTTCCCCAGTTCCACTTGAAACAATCAGAAGACTGTGCTGCCATTCAGCAAAACTTGGATTGGCTGTGCAGTTAGGCAGGGGGAAACCTTGTGAAATTCAACAAGGGCAAGCACAGAATCCTGTTCCTGGGGAGAAAAAAACACCTGCACCAGTACAGGTGAGGGGGTCACTTGCTGGAAAGCAGCTCCAAGGAGAACGACTGAGAACTGCTGATAGACAAGGTCACTATGAGCCAGCAATGTGCCCTCAGGATGAAGAAAGGCAAGGGTCCTCTGGCATGCATTAAGAAGAATGTGCCCTGCAAGGTTGAGGGCTCTCTTCTCTGCCCTAGAGAGCCCACATCTGGACTACTGGGTCCAGTTCTGAGATCCTCAGTTCAAGAGAGACAAGGAACTACTGGAGAGAGTCCAGTGGAGCCTAGAAAGATGCCAAGGGGCTTGGAACATCTTTGTGAAGAGGAAAGGCTGAGAAACCTGGAGCTGTTTAGCCTGGAGAAGAGTAGCCTGAGAGGGGATCTGATCAATGCTCAGCAATGTGCCATTGGCTAGGGCTGGGTGATAGGTTGGACTGGATGATCTTGGAGGTCTCTTCCAAACTGGCTTATTCTATTCTATTCCATTCCATTCTATTCCATTTCTATTTCTATTCTAATGTCTAAAAGGTGGCAGTCAAGACTGTTTTCAGTGGTGTTGAGTGACAGCACAAGGGGCAACAGGCACAAACTGAAACCCAGGAGGTTCCAACTGAACATGAGGAAAAGCTTCTTTCCTGTGAGGGTGCCAGAGCACTGAGGCAGGTTGTCCAGAGGAGTTGTGGAGTTTCCTTGCCTGGAAAGATTCCTGATTCACCTGGACGAGATTCCAGATTCACCTGGAGTTTCCTTGCCTGGAAAGATTCCAGATTCATTGTGGTCGTGGGCAGCCTGCTGTGGGTGACCCTGCTTTAGCAGGAGGACTGGACCAGATGATTTCCAGAGATCCTTTTCCAGTCCATGCTATTCTGTAGTTCTTCGACCACACAGCTAGACCAAACCCAGAGAGTCTTTCTCTGAACATCTCAGTCTGAACAGATGAAATACTTAAGGCTTCATCCCTACTCCCAACACAGAATTACTGTCTGCAGTTCAAGACTCCACTACATGACAAAGGAAAGGTACAGCTAAATCTGAAGCGAACAGGCAGCAATGGATGTGTCAGTGAATCAACCCACAAAGCACAGCAGCATATCTGCCAACAGCTGAAAATACAGCAGAAGTAGCTGAGAAATATTATTCTTAAAGGGCTATTTCCATGTCATTTCCCCAGCATGGATAATCCTTATCCTTAATAGTGGGGTGCAACCCAAAGGGCATTTTAAGGCTTTTCATATTGACACCTTTCTAGGGTCTTGCAAACGTTGGCTACACTAAAAGCTTTTAGTCCTCAATATTCTGGATGCAAAGAAGTAAGACATTGGAGTGAGTAAACTGACTTTCTGCTAAGCAATTGTAGGTGTGGAGATCAAGCTCTGAAGTGTCTGAGAGATTCGTTTCAACCCCCAGCCCACGTCTGATGCTGCTGCCAGCTTTTTATTTGTCAAGAGTCTATTTCAACTTGTCTGGGGCTCCCGGGCCCCGTGCAATTTCAATGCCTATTTGCTCTAAAGGGTGTGTGCTTGTCTCAAACACTCTTAAATAAACAAAGCAAGCAAACTCCAGTGTTTTCCAAAGCCCCGAGTGAAAAAGCTGGGCTAATTCACATCAATCCCTTCCTAGCCTAGATTTATGTAGGCAATTCTAACAACAATTCTTAAAGGAAAGATAAATAAAACACACCTCATGAACTTTATACCTGCTCTTCAATCCATCTGCTTTGCTGTCACCACAAACAGAAGGCAGAAATGTTGGGCAACACGCAGGCTTCCATTTCTCATTTTCAACCACTAAGGTTTTAAATAAATATTAACTTTAATTGTGTTTTGGCTGTGTTGGTTTCCCCTGACACTCACAGACCTCACCTCAAAAAAAACCAAACAAACAAAAAAAAACCAGCTGCTTCTGGATTTGTAAGTGACTTGCAAAGATGTTCTCCTCAGCCAGGACTGAATCAAGGTGATACTTCTCACAGAAGCACAGAATTGTTTAAGCTAGAAAAGATCTTCAGGATCACCAAGTCCAGCCATTAACCAGGTCACCACTAAAGCCTGTCCTTTAACACCAGAGCTACAGGGCTTTTAAATCCCTCCAGGGATAAGGACTCCACCACCTCCCTGGGCAGCCTGTTCTAGGTCTTGATAACTTTTTTGGGGCAGAAGTTCACAGGCTCACAGATGTCAGGGGTTGGGAGATCACTGACTCCAACCCCTCTGCCAGAGCAGGACCAGACAATCTAGCACAGATCACAGAGGAACACATCCAGACAGGACTTGAAAGGCTCCAGAGAAGAAGAGTCCACAACTCTTCCAGGCAGCCTGTTCCAGTGCTCTGTGATCCTTACAGCCAAGAAATTCCCCCTTTTGTTGAGCTGGAACATCCTGTGCTGCAAAGTTGTTCTTTATGTCCAACCTAAACCTCCCCTGGTGCAACTTGAGGCTGTTTTCTCTTGCCCTATAGCAAGATTTACTCCCACCTTACTATAACCTCCCTTCAGGGAGTTGCAGAAAGTGAGGTTGTCTCCCCTCAACCTCCTCTTCTCCAGGCTAAATGACCCCAAATTCCCTCAGCTGTGCTCTAGACTCTTCACCAGCTTCATTGTCTTTCTCAGACACATCAAGGGAGCATCATTTGCACAATGCCTTAAAATTATTACTGGGACAACAATTTATCTTACAGAACTGAGGAATTACTTCAGTAAGAGCTGCCTCTGCAGAAGGTAAAATGAAAAACAGCTTAAGTGATGTATTATGCAAAGTGCTGAACTCAAGTGTTGGATGTGGTGCTTTGTGAAATAATCATTTCCTTTGCAGAACGCAAAGAAATAAAGAAATTTTAAAAGCTACAGCCATTCTCAGTCACTAAGAGTTACCCCACCAAGTGCTAAATCTCCTGCAAATGTCCACAGCTGTCTTTGTCTCCTAAGCGTGTCCCAGCATCTAAGGAATTGTTGAGTTTCTAAGGAAAAATGAAGTTAGAGGTGGTGAGAAGTGAATGCTGTAGAGGGCTCTAAATAATTTGGGGAGTGCTGAACAGTCCCCTTCCCTCTTTTTATTTAAACAGAAATTTAGAAGTCTCAGCCATGAAATAATAGTTTGGTTTTTTTTTAATCCTACAGGTCAAAACCAAGTAAAAGACCACTGTGAGGATCTTCACCCATGCCACGGTCAAATGCCAGAGGCCAGGCAGGAATCTGTGTCTCCCGCAGCTATGGAGGTGTCTGATTACTAATCAACTGGTGATCACAACAGGAGGTAAAATATCTGTGTGTCTGGTCCATGCTGTGCTCCACTGGTATGATTCACAGCAGGCTACCTCATTCCAACGTGGGAAAACTTCCCAGGTTGAGAACATTCCACTTGGAGAAAATCATTTCCCGGTTAAGATAATACAACAGATCTAAAACCAGTGAAGGAAAAGTTATCTTAAAGTATTAAAATAGCAATAACTTGCAAAAAAAAAGTGACCACCAAAACAGTCTTTTCACCTAAGAAGAAGCAGCAACTCCACCACACAACTACTGAGGATGCAGTTGTGTCTTCTCTGGGGCCTGATGCAGCTCGTGCGGGTGGCAGTTGAATTTCCCATGTGTTTTCAAGTGCTTCTTAAAACACTTAAAAGTCAGAAATATGAAAATGATAGAAGCATGGAACAGTCTGGGTTGGAAGGGCCCTTAAAGACAACCTAGTTCCATGCCACTTGCCATGGGCAGGTACACCTCCCACTAGAACAGGTGACTCAAGGCCTCGTCCAGCCTGGCCTTGAACACCTCCAGGGAGGGAGCAGCCACAACCTCCCTGGGCAACCTGTGCCACTGTCTCACCACCCTCACTGCAAACAATTTCCTTCTAACATCCAGTTTCAGTCTCCCCTCTGCCACTTTAAACCCATTCCTCCTCATCCTGTCATTACAAGACTTTGTCAATAGTCCCTCACCAGCCTTCCTGTATACCCCTTTCAGATCTTGGAAGGCCACTCCAAGGTCTCCTGGCAGCCTTCTCTTCTCCAGGCTGCAGAGCCCAAACTCTCTCAGCCTGTCATAGCAGAGCTGCTGCAGCCCTCTGAGCATCTTTGTGGCCCTCCTCTGGACTGGCTCCAACAGTTCCATGTCCTTCTTGTGTTGGGGGCTCCAGAGCTACACACAGTACTCCAGGTGGAGTGTGAGGAGAGCAGATTAAAGGGGCAGAATCCTCTCCCTTGCCCTGCCAGAGTAGGATCATCCCCAGAGGTGTGTTTCAGCCATATAGGTGTGGTGCTGAGAGGCTTAGCTTCACTCCAGAATTGGTTGATTTAAATAATAGATGAGCTCAATGATCTTAAAGGTTTTTTTTCCAACCAAAACAGTTCAGTGATTCTTAGATGCAACTTTATGCTACCCCTACAGCAACAACCTTACATTTAGATCCCCAGGGAATTGCAAATTTTGTCATTTAATGCATTTTTTTAAAATGTTTTTTGTTATTTAGAGCATTTGTTCGCCCCTCTGTTTAATGTTAGCCCAGATTCTGAAATCAAGCCTTTTAACAAACAATTAAAAGTTGATTCGTGCTATAATCAACCCTCTGCAAATAAGCCACCAATAAATTCAGATTCCCTAGGTCCCTAAAACCCAGCGTGGATTTCCCCCCCTCCCCAGCTCTAAGCACACGCCCGTTCTCATCAAGCCCAGCTTACAGCCCTTCCTCTTTCCTCTTTCCAACTCTTCCTTCTTTCGGTGCTCTGAAAAGGGGATTTGGAGATGCAGCTACACCTAGTGATCAGCAGCAGATCACAACAAGCTGAGTTCATGAAGGCAGCAGGAAAACCGGAAAGCAGCATCTGAGCATCGTGGGGTGAATAAAGAGAGAAGGGAAAATTTATTGCTAGACTTCTTGGAGAGGTGTGGGGTTTTTTCTCCCCCAGATACATGACCACATGGTCTAAATCGGTTTTGCTTTCTTGAAATTCTTGGTGACACGTTGGAAACATGGCACATGGAAGCAGAAACACAGATCTGGAAGTTATTGGCAAAAATCAAAAGGAGTAAAAGAGAAAGTATTTGTTTTTCCTGTAGAGGATGAACAGATAATTCAGCTGCGTTCACACATCAACCAATAATTTGTTTCTGGGGGAAAAAAATAAATTTGCTTTTACTGCCTTACACACGAGTCATGAAATGAGAGCTGAAAGGTTCATAACTGCGTTTAGTTTTCTGTTGAAACACCTTTAAAACGTAGACAAGTGCCTGACGGTGACACTAACGAGCTTTAGACACAATAAATACCCTAAAGGAAAGACCACCTGAGAGGGGAAAAAGTTGTAACCTGTGAAATCCTGGATCAGGTCACAGGTCCTGACCCCACGACATGACTGAACTTTGTTCCCCCGAGTGTGCTCCTGAGACTTTTCCCTGGTTGAAATTACCAGCACAAACTAAACTCAGAAATGATGATGTTAGCGAGATGAAGTTCAGGAGCTTACTCGCTCTGCCCTAACATGTGATTTGCCTGAGGATTTGCTCGCTCGAGCTGTCAATCTGGCAACTTCTGTGAGCACTGAATACACTATTTTCTCCAAAATTACACACCAGAACAAGACCAAAATAGCTCAATACAGAAAAAAAACTTAAAATTCAGCCCACATACACAACACATAATTTCTTTTTAGACAAATGGGGCCACTTCTAAAACCCAGACTCTCATTTTCACCTGAAGCATTCTATTGTATGTCCCACTTTACAGTGGAACACAAATTATTTCACCTGTTTCTGTAAAATGGTAAGGGGAAAAAAAGAGAAAGAAAGGGATATTTAGAAGCTGATTCTTCAGAATGCTTCCATTAATTTGCTGAACTGTTTTAAACACAAAAAAGTTTTCTCCTCCCCCACTACTCTGCCCTAGTGATGCCACATCTAAAGTATTGGGTCCAGTTCTGAGATCCCCAGTTCAAGAGAGAAGAGGAACTACTGGAGAGATGCCAGTGGAGGCTATGGAGATGCTGAGGTGACTGGAGCATCTCTATGAGGAGGAAAAGTTGCGAGGCCTGGGGGCTGTTTAACGTGGAGAAGAGCAGCCTGAGAGGGGATCTGATCAATGCTAATCAATAGCTACAGGTGGGGCTCAAGAGGATGAGGGCAGAGTCTATTCAGTGGTACCCAGTGACAGGAAAAGGGACAGTGGGTGCAAACAGGAATAAAAGAGGTTCCATCTAAATATGAGGAGAAACTGTGTGGATGCTGGAGCCCTGGAGCAGGCCACCCAGAGAGATTGCAGAGCCTCCTTCTCTGGAAATATTTCAAAGCCATCTGGACATTGTGCTCCTGGGCAACCTGCTGCGGGTGATCCTGCTTTAGCAGTGGGGGCTGGATTAGATAATCTCCAAAGATGCCTTCCAAGCCTCACCACACTGGGATTCCAGGATTCTGTGAACGCTTTTAGGTGTAAAACACAAACCAAGTCATCCACCTGATGGCAAGAAGCTCGATTTGAGCACGTCTCCCCACAGCCTTCACAGTTTAGCGAGGCCAAAACCACATTAACAAACTTTAACTGGAATAGTTTTGTTGACGAACTGACAACTGTGTCTGCTACTAATAAAGCCACATTTCCCCTGGCATATGTTACTTCCCTTAGGAAGCATGGGGATACAGATTTGATGGATGGGTGGAGAGGAAGGAAAGCAGGTGGAATAAGCAATGCAGGCAAAAGCAGAATTTGTTACAATGAGCTAGAGCCATCCTTGAAGCTCTTTGCTGATGAACTAATCAGGAGAGTTATTAAAGGTTCCTAGAGATACTGAATACTCTAAGAAATCTCTTTAAACACAGTTAATGATACAAAAAAGATATTGCAGGGCTATTTGCTATACATTGCCTCAATTGCTAGGAGCTTCATTTCAGCTAGGACAGGACCTAGTTAGACGTAACCCGTACTTGTTTTTCTGTTTCCTCCCTGCAGTCATCAACTTCAAGTTTCAACTTCAGTGTCTCAAGCTCCTTCCTTACCTCCAAAAGTGGAAAAGATCGTTTTTTGAATGCCTACCTCCAAAACTAGAGGGATTTAAGGCACAATATCTACTCAGGAGGCAAAGTTTTGTGATTTTAATCCATTAAACAGCTTTAGCATTATTATTCTGTGTGTAAAAGCCTTTACTAGTCATTAGGAAAAGTAATTTTTGCTATTTGTGCAGAGCTTTTCCTCCTGTTCTCTTCAGAATCACCAACAGCCCTGGTTCAATGTTAACAGCCTCCTCTGAGCACCTTTAGTCTGTCTTTCCATCCACATCTCTCTCACTGCGACAGGACTCATCCCTTCTGAGATGAAACTTTCCAAACTAATATTACAAAAAGAGTGTGTCAATACACAGCTCCATGGCTTCCCACAGCAAAAGAGATCCTACCAGCCCAACAGCAGCCCTTCCCTCAGCCCAATGTGGGTGACAAGCAAACAGCACCAGAATCAGCATTCCGGCTGTCTGCAGGTTTACAGCTATCCAACCACGATTTCCTCACAAAAATAATTTCCCACCTCTGTTCTGCATCTCCTGTTTGGGTATTGGGCAGAACTCAGCCCACCCAGACCCTTTGTTTTATAGAAGGGCTAATATTTAGTCTTACAACAGTCTTCTAACTTTCCCCATCTCTGTGTTTGCCCTCAATCCCTTACAGGAGTGGATTGCTCTCCCTAGCCCGAATAATCTACCAGGGAGACGGCAGAAGGAACACCGTGGAGCCAGGTGGCATTTTGTAGGACAGGAACTTGTGTCATACCAGCTTTTGGCGCTCACATGGACCCACTTCTTAACAATTACTTTGGAATTCTAACCAAAAAATAACATCTGAATTTGGTGTCACCTCTTCCCAGAAAGAAACGAACGGAAATCCCCACAAATAAAACCAAAAAACCTCCTCCTGCAGAGCGATCGCAGCTACTTGAAAATAAATGAAGCTGCACTGTCCAGTTGAGACAATGTTTTTAGCAACAGCAGTTTGAATTCTTCAAACCATTTGCTCCTGGAACTGCTGAATCCCGAATTTGAAATTCCTTAGTTAAAGGCTCGGTGGAAAATCGCATTGTTATTAACTGTTAAGCTGCTTTCCAAAGATTACCTGAAAGCTCCCAGGCCTTAAAAAGCCAAGATCTGATCTTGCAGCAAGATTATTTTCTAACTAAGAAACAATAGCCGACTTCAATGTTCAAGCCCAACCTCTAAACCAAATCATTTTGGGAAAGGGTAAAAATAAAAATGGAATTCTAAATGCCAACAATGACTTAACTCACCCACTGCTATTCTTTGCTTAGAGTATGTGTGGAGTTGGATTTTGTTTCTTTTTTTTTTTTCTTCGTCTTCTTCTCTCCTGTTTTTTTTTTTCCATTTTACTATAGGTTAAGCCACTTAACTCCAACCTGCAACAAAGGGCAACTACTACATAAAGTAACTACCCAAACTCAAGAGCAGATTTTTCTGTCCTTTAATTTCTATGGTACCAATGCACCAAGCTTTTTAGAAAAGCAACCCTTCCCCCCAACCTGGGGCAAAAAAAAAAATTACTCCCAGGCAGACACTTGGCATGGAGAAGTACAAAAATAGGAATTTAATCAATTTTGCTCTGAGTGCCAGGAATCAATATTTTAAAAAGAATCTATATGTGCAGCTTCACAAATAATCTTTACACTCAATATTTAACACACATGTTCAGACGCATGCAGAGGAACAGGGGGAGGCCAGGTTCTGCATCCCATGCCGTGCTTTGAGGTATGTAGAGTCACAGCTTCGGCTCTATTGTGCTTGGGAAGGGTTGCAATTGCACTTTTGGACAAACACTGTACACAGGTCACCTCAGAATGATGTTTTATATCAGAGCTCTTGTCGGAGGAAATGAATACAGCAGATGCAAATATAAGACTACTACTGTGGAGTTGTTCATCGGCAACATGAACATCACTTAAACACTGACCCTTTATACAGCACCAGTGTGTGGCACACAGTTAAGTTACTTAAGCATCCAGGAGAAGAATGGTTGCCCCAGCTTGACTTGAAACTAGAAGCAAGGCAGTTCGCCCAGGTCAGCAATGAGTTATGGATTTATCTTACAAAGCAAGAGCTCATGCTGAAGTCTGGAACTCGACTTCCAATGTTAATGAGTTATAGGGCTAACATACACAAGTTCAGGTCCATAACAGACCCCAGAGCAGGGCTTCACCCTACCAGGACTGTTAGGGAGAAAGATTTCCTCACTGTTATATATCACCTCGGCACAAAACAGTTTTCTGCTCGGGGATCTTCTGCCTCATCCGCAGTAAAAACACTGGATAGAAACGAGAGGAAACGCAGCTGCATCTATAAAAAACCAAAACTCTCCCTGGAACTCAACATAAAACCAGATTTTATTTTGGTTTTTTTTCCAACCCTGACAAAGTTTAAAAGCAGACTGGCGATTCTCAGCCACCGAACTTGGTTTTGGCTCCGGTGCTACATAGAAGCAACATGTAACATACAGTATATAAACAACTCTTGCAGCCTGAGCAACAAGGGGGAAAAAAAAAAACAAAACAATCCAAAGTATTGCTTCTCCCCAGACCAAAGCAAACTGCTCACCAACCGAAGCCCAGATGTCTTCAATTTAACCTGCTTTTCTCTAACTTCACGTTGGGGGCAAAACAAACAAACAAGAAGAAGCAAAACAAAAGCAAAGCAAAGAATGCCCCCAAAGCATGCGGATCTATTTCACAACCTAAGTTTCTGCCTAGAATTATGGGTTCCTTCAACATAGAAACAAGACAGGGCTGCAGGCGAGAGGACTCCATACCAAGACCGGTGTCCAATCCAGCTTCAGTAGCTAGATAATGGCTGGACTAGATCTTAAAAGGTCTTTTCCAACCGAATCGATTCAATAATCACCAGCAGCACTTCGTGGACTTCAGGCAAGAGAAAACCGCTGTCGACAGAGCGTTTTGCCGGGTTCCTCGCTGGATGTGAACCCTGACATCCCTCAGACATCTCACATTCTGCCCTCTGAGGCGATGATCTAGGGTGGGGGATGTTCAGAAAACGAGAGGCCAGGGTTTTACCTCCGGGCTGCCCGAAAGGCAGAGAGCTCCCGGGGGGCGAGTGACGGGGAGAAGCGGCAAAGCGTGACAGGGAGGGCAGCTAAGGAAGCACGGCAAAACTCTCCTTCGCCCATCCTCCGGGAAGAGGAGAGGGTCCGGTGACTCCTCACTACCTCATCCCTTCATCTTCCCTTGCCGGGGCAGCGCGAAACTTTCGGGAAAGTCGGGGAAACGTCGGAGCAATGCCGAGTCCCCCCGGCCCGCCCGCCCGTCCGTCTGTCTCTCCAGCCAAGCCCTCGCCTTTCCCCTCGGCGCTTTCCTCTCCGCCTTCTTGGGACGCTTTTTTCCCCCCCTCCCTTCCTCCTCCTCAGCTCCGCTGTCAGCCCCACCAAGAGGACGGAGAGATAAAAAAAAAAGAAAAACAACTAACATCCTCACAAACCAAAAGCCAACCGAAAGCGAAATGCCAGCGCTTCCCCTCATCACCCCCAACCATCCATACCCGGGAGAGCTATCTGGCCCCCAGGGCAGGCCAAGCGGTTCCTTACCTGTGAACGTCTCTGCTCCAGCCGCCAGCAAAAGTCCAGCCAAAGTAACCAGGCAAGTTCCAACTTTCCCCATATTTCCACCTTCTCTTGCTCCGGATCCAGCAAAGTGCCAAAGTGTTTGCCAAAGTAGGAGGCTCCCCTCTCTCGCCCCCCTCTCCAGGCACTGGGGGGAGAGAGAGGGTGGGGGGAGCCGGACTCCCACCTTGGTCCCCTTCACAGGGCTGTTTCCCCCTGTCTTCGCTCTGAAGAGCGGGCAGAAGAGGCTGCGAAGCGCCTTGGGGCCGCCTTCAGCTGCGCCGCTGCCCTCAGCCGGGGGGACCGCGCGGGACACCTCTCGCCTTTCCCCGGTGCCCCGAGGTGGGTTGTCGGGGAACGGGGGGCACTGTCAATCCCAGACTCTCTTCACCCAGCACCGTCGTTAGTCCCGCTTTAGCTCAGTTCCCTGACTGACTCTCGGTCCCCCCCGGCAGGCTAAAGGGAGCGGAGGAAAGTCACGCCCAGCCGCCGGCGCCGCCGCTTTACCCCACTAGAGGGCGAGGAGAGGCGGGCTGGCCGCGGCCGGGGCTCCGGGCAACGGCTGCCGCTTGCCGCCTGCGGAGGAGAAGCTCTGCCGGCCCTTTCCCGCCACCTCCCCTTCCCCTCCTCTGTCTCCGAAGTGGCTCTGTTTGCAAGAGGAGGTGGCTCCATGCCTGGCAGGGCTGTGTCGAAAAGTTCACGGAGCAGCGGGTAAAGAGAAGGAAAAAAAAAAACCTGGAGGGGGAAATAAATAAATAAATAAATTTCCAAATCTCAGCCAAGCCAATCTCTGGTAACTTTGCCACTGTGAGAGCTGCCGAAGAAGAAGT
>VWZI01021474.1:703573-795365 GCA_013396835.1 Psilopogon haemacephalus
GCCGAGCCCCGAGGGAAGCTGCCGAGCCCCGAGGGAAGCTGCCGAGCCCTGAGGGAAGCGGCCGAGCCCCGAGGGAAGCGGCCGGGCCCCGAGGGAATCAGCTGGGCCCCGAGGGAAGCGGCCGGGCCCCGAGGGAATCAGTGGGCCCCGAGGGAAGCGGCCGGGCCCTGAGGGAAGCAGCTGGGCCCCGAGGGAAGCGGCCGGGCCCCGAGGGAATCAGCTGGGCCCCGAGGGAAGCGGCCGGGCCCTGAGGGAAGCAGCTGGGCCCTGAGGGAAGCGGCCGGGCCCTAGAGGAGGGAGAAGCTGCCGCACTCCCTCTCTGCCCCAGCGCTACCCGGAGACACCAGGACCGGGAAAGGTTAATAGAAGAAAAAAAGCAGTGCTTCTTCATAATCGTTTTCTTTTGTTTTGACAAGAGATCTGGAGTCTGTTGGAGGAGCTAATTTAAGGCTGCTACTTAAGTCCTCCGTGGAAACTGTGTTAAGAGCCCTGCCCTGACAGCCAAGGTCTGAGGTGAAACAGGATCGTTTGGGTTGGAAAAGACCTTTCAGATCATTGAGTCCAACCATTATCTAACTCTACCTAGTCTGCTGCTAAAACACGTCCCTCAGCACTACATCTCTGCTTCTTTCAGACATCTCCAGGCATGGGCATTCAGCTACCTCCCTGGGCAGCCTGTTCCAGCGTTTGAGAATCCTACCAGTGAAGAAGTTTTTTCTAATGTCCAATCTAAACCTTGCCTGATGCAGCTTGAGGGCACCATAGCTCAGATGTGAGCAGGTTTCTCTGGGCTCTGTTTTTTCACTGAATTGCTTTCCATTTGTGTGCAGCTAATAAAACTGAAGTGCCTCAGTCAGCCCTCAGTCAGCCCTCAGTCAGCAAACACCCTGCGCTCCTCTGGAACGGGTCGCAAGGTAGGGAGGAACCGCTGGAGATCCCCACAGCTGAAAGCAAGGTCACAGCCTTTACTCCCGTGAGTGACAAATGATAGGATTTCACAGTGCCTGATGGAAGGAAGATCAGGCTAAAATGGCAGGTACCTTTCATTAATTGCTGTGTGCAGCTTGTGGCATTTATCTCTTGTGTCATGTACAAAATACAGCTGCTTGACAGTCTTCTTCACGTCGGGACTTGGGCTCCCAGTGTCCAAGACACTTCAAGGATGTTGTTTGTGGGTTTTAAACCACTCCCTTCTAAACTGGACTCCTACAGGTGGAAATATACATATATAGATACATATATATGTGTATATATATATATATATGTGTATACACACACATATTTATACACACATATACATACATATATATATATATATACACATAAACTTTCTTTTCTTCTTGTCGGTTGCTTTCAATGAAAGCTTTTTATTGTGAGTGCAAGTTGTGGCCAGATTTAGAGCCCATTCGGTTCCCTTTCTGCTAAAATAAAATGGTAAAAAACCAAGCCTATAGGTAACATTGCAGTTAAGGCTTTGAGCTGGCAAACATAACTATAAAAGCTCAGGTTCTGGGCTCTCGTTTTTCCACGGCACAGGTCCTCTCTTCTCTCAGCTGCTCATATGCTAGCCGGCTTCGCGCTCATGTCAGTCGAGGTTTTAACTCTCCCCATCCCCCGCCGTGGTCGCGCCAGCTACAGCATTAGTGGTTTGTGCATCTTTTGTATTATTTTTACACATAATACATCATCTTCAAGCTTAGCCACGCAGCTGTATCACCTCCCGCAATCGCCCAGCCAATGCTGTTGTCAGGACACTGCTCCATTATGTTTCTGCTGATGCGTTTTGTTGTGTGGTGCAATCTTCACCAGAGGACGTGAACTTTGAGGTAGGCGGGGGGTGGGAGAGGGTGGAATTAAGGCAGCTACCTCAAAAGTTAACACGAGAGGGCAGAATAGCATTAATTGTTGTGCTTCCTGACGTCAGACTTCTGATTTGTGAGCATTTCCGTCGTTTACTAGCTGCCTGGAACTTCTCAGACTTCTTACCATAAAACGTTACCTTAATTCCCTAAAGCCTTGGTAACCTGGAGCATGTTGCAGTAAAAAATCTGATTTATTTTACCTTTTTTCCCNTATGTTCTTTAAAAGCTGCAGTTAGAGCTTCTGAAAATTAGAAACCATAGAAGTTCTACATTTTAAGTACAAAGCTGTTAGAAAAACCCAAAGAAAGGTAATTTTAAATTAGGTTTAAATTAAATATAAAATTACATGAGAAGCAATTTCACCTGCAGTAAATTTAACTTTAAAAATGTGTCTTGGAATCATAGAATCATATAATGTTTTGGTTTGGGAAGAACCTTCAAAGGTCATCTAGTTCAGACCACCCGTGCAGTCAGCAGGGACATCCTGCAACTAGAGCAGGTCACTCAAAGCCCCAAACAACCTGACCTGGAATGGTTCCAAGGATGGGACTTCTACCATCTCTCTGGATAGCCTGGGCCAGTGTCTCACCACCCTCAGCATACGAAAAATTCTTCTTTCTGGTTAGTCTGAAACAGTTTAATACCATCACCTTTGTTCTGTCACAACAGGCTCTGCTAAAAACTTTGTCCCCAGCTTGATTATCAGCCTCTTGAGAGTACTGAAAGGCCACTAGAAGTTCTCCCTAGAGCCTTCTCCAGGCTGAACAATCCCAACTCTCTCAGTCTGTCCTCATAGCAGAGCAGTTCTGACCCTTGTATGATTGTTGTGCCCTAGTCCAACAAGTGAAATGTCCCAATACCTGCTAGTAGATCTGCCAATGAAACTCCAAAAATTAGAAGTTAAATCAATGCTTGTGCTAATGATCACTTCTTCTGAGGTTCACAATGTCAAGACACAGGTAATATTCTATCTCTGATCAGCCAAAGTCAATCCTAGGACCACATAGTGAAGTATCATGTTCAGGGACAGAATCATAATGCTCAACCCTGTGTTTGTGATGGCGTTGAAAATTGTGAGCCTATATCCACAGCTATTTGGTGTTAGCTTAGTGAAGATGAGGAGTTCTGTGGTGTGCGGTGTGTGATCACAGATAGAGTGCTTGACCTTCACAGACAGAACCATCCTGCTTTAATTCCAGTAAATCCAAGAAGCAGTTAAGCTCTAGGGAATAGCTAAACCAACAAGAGTGACAGCACAGATCATGAGTGGTTAATTTGGACTTGTTAGCTGTGTTTTGCTGCAGTTTAGTACCAGACCACAGATAAAACAAGCAATACTACAAAAAAGAACTAGAGCATCAAGACAGCCCTAGATAAAAGGACATAGTTCACTAATGGTTGGATTCCAAGGATGCCTTCAAGAGAGTTTGAAGGCTAAAAGATGCAAACTATGGTTGGAAAGGGGATTTGAAGCAGCAGCAAAATAAGTATTTTGCTGGTTGTCTCTCCCTGACAGATAATTTGCATCAGTGCTTGAACTGGCTCACCTGAATGACACTTCCCTATCTACACACCCTTCATCTTAGGAAGGTCACAAACATATCACAAATAAAATTGCTCTTGCTGAAGGGAGTCAGAGAATGGGACATGGAATAGAAGGGGAAAATAATCTGGGAGGATATAATAACTATTTTCTAGATTTTAATGTATATAAACAGGAAACACATAGTCAGCCTTCCTGGAAGGGTTTTTGTTTTATTTTTAAATACATGTCAAGGGTCAGGACTGGCCCAGCCACCAGACAAGTGCCAGTGGCTCTCTATGAACCTCTCTGCCTTCCCAAATGGAAGAAGGGAAAGAGACTGATGTTTTGGGAAAGAAACTAAACCAGCTCTGATGCAAAGAAAAACAACTGAATGAAATAGAGATAAAAGAGATACAAACCCACATGGAACCCAAACCCTGATGGCAATGGCATCACTATTGTCACCACTGGTGCTGGGGGCAGGCACTGGGCAAGTCCCAGATTGGGCTCAACAGCAGATGAAAACTGAAGTCAGGAGATGGATTCTGGAACAGGATTCAGGAACATATGGATGAGGATTAAAGGCAGAAGAATGGACAGAGGCTTGACCCTGGTGATCTCTCAGCTTGATCCTGAATATGATGTCCATGGGATGGAATCCCTTTTTGGTCAGTTGAGGGTCACCTCTCTCTTCTGCTTCTCTCTGCAGATGCCACCTCTAAATTCCTGCAGACCAAGGTGGGGCACAAGATGCGGCAGTGCCCTTGGTCTGTACAGGAGCAAGTCTAAGCCAGAGCCTTTCTGCAGCTCAGCCCTTGGCAGTAACTCTCCCCATCAGTGTTCCCTCAGCAAACCTGCCTTGGACTTCAGAAAGTGCCCTCACTAAGTAGAGACTAAGCTGAAAATTCACATCCCTTTCCAGAATTGGTTCTGATCCACCCCAAACCAGGACAATACAGAATTTATATATATCCTTCTGAGGAAAATTAACTTGATGCTCAAATCTGAATAACCACACTGTTTATTACACAAAGCTGCCTGGCTCAGCTGACCTCTCCCTACTTGCCATTGTCTTGTGGATCTCTTTCCAGTATTCCAAATCTCTGAGCTTCTTCTGAAAAATGATTTTAGAAAATTCCAAACCTACAGAGATGTGGATTACTGATTAGAGAGTTCTGAGGTCCACATCCTTATCATAACATGGAAGTCAAAGTTCTTGATTAATATCAAGGCATATTTAGGACACACACACAAATACGTTTTCTTACCAGTTAGATATATGCTGTGTTTATCTGTTTAGCTATCACCTTTCCTTAAGGCACTAATGATATTCAGCAGTGCTATTCATTCTATATCACTGGCAGGAGAACAAGTAAACATATCTCGAATTCCATAAGACCTCAAGGCCATCCTGCCTAATCTGTAGCATGAAGTCACCCTTCCTATAATGAGCTGAAGCAGGAACACTCTCTTGCTCATGTTACAGCACAAATAGACCAGTGAAGACTCCTATTTAAATGCTGGAGGAAGGCCCAAACATCCTGCCTTGCTTTGACCTGTGACAATGCTGATTAAGTGGCCAAGAATTCTGGCCACAGGCCTGTCACCTGATCCTTTGGGATCAGCAGCAGATAACATCAAACAGCTCAGAGCTATTTTTTGCACTGTAAAGTAGTTGGACAAAAATGTTTTTCCCTGGCCTGCTCTCTAAAGACAGGACAGAAAAGCTTTATGAATCCTTCAGTGACTTTACTACTGAAAATTAGATTAAAAAGTCATTTTCTTTATCATTTGGGTATTTTCTACAGGACAGGGGAGCATTTTCTTAGTTAAATACAGCTAATAAGCCAGCAGGTTGAGGGAGGGGATTCTGCCCCTCTGCTTTGTTCCTCTCAGACCCCACCTGCAGTGCTGAGTCCAGCTCTGGAGCCCTTTGTTGGCAGATAGACAAACAGCAATTTAGATTCTCTGTTTTCATCAAAGCTGCTTCTCTGCTACAGTGAAATTCCACAGCCAGTCTTTGCTCACTCAGGACAAATCCCATGATCAGTTTAAGTCGAGGGAGAAGAAGCCAAACTACAGGATGTCTTTGTTTATTTTCCCATTTCCCTCTTTCTTCTTAAATACACACCAATGTCTCCTCCTTTGCCAGTGTTCACTTACCTTCAGGTGGCTTGACCTTCTCACCCATATTGCAATGTGCCCTTGCAGCCAAGAAGGCCAATGCCATTCTGGGGTGTATTAGAAGAACTGTGGTTAGTAGTTCAAGAGAGGTTCTCCTCCTCATGGTGAGGCTGCATCTGGAACATTGTGTCCAGTTCTGGGCCCCTCAGGGAACCACTTGAAAAGGTCCAGTGCAGAGCCACAAAAATCATGGAGTGGAACATCTCTCTTACAAGGAGAGACTGAGAGCTGGGACTCTTAGCTTGGAGAGTGGAGACTAAGAAGTAACCTCATTAATGTTTATAAAGATGGGCAGGGTGAGTGCCAGGAAGCTGGAGCCAGGCTCTGCTGGGTGATGCCCAGTGGCAGGACAAGGGGCAATGTGGGGAAACTGAGGCATAGGAGGTTCTATGGAAACATGGGGAGGATTTTTTTTCCCTGTGAGGGTGACAGAACCCTGGAAGAGGCTGTCCAGGGGGGTTGTGGACTCTCCCTCTCTGAAGATATTCAAACCCTGCCTGGATGCATTCCTGTGTGATCTGGTATAGGTGATCCTGCAGGGGGGTTGGACTGAATGAGCTTTGGAGGTCCCTTCTAACCCCTAACATTCTGTGATACTGACACACTTCACTTTTTCACTGCTGAGTTTTCTGTCAAAGCCCTCAGCAATAAAAAATAATAGAAAATGCAAGTGCTTATCTGTTCACTAGGATTTTGTTGATTGCATTATACTCAGGCATTTCATAATGTTTCATATCTTTGTATCCATAGACGTTGAACAGGTTTCATTTGTTGCTGAAATCTATTTCAGTGCTAAATGCAGTGTTCTGGATGTATCTTCTAGTGCATTTTTGGTGTCCTCAAAAGATCACCTCTACCCTACACCCTGTCTTTCATTGCCTCTGAGGAACAACTGAGAGCTCCTTGGAGTCTAAGGTCAAGCTAAACCAGCTGGCAAAGTTTCCACAGGCAAAATGTTCCATCAGCTTGCTTATCATCTTTCCTGCTTATTGCTTCTGGGGCTTCCTGACACTGGAATTGATCCCTGATTGTTCGTTCGGCTCTGAGATGTGCCACAATGGTGACTGCTCCCTATCACGTTATCGTGTTCAATGAAAGAAAAAGAGGAGATCTTGTCAGTGCTTAGCATTATCTAAAGGACAGGGGGCAAGAGGATGGGGCTGGACTCTTTTCAGTCGTGCCCAGTGATGGAATGAGGGGCAACAGGCACAAACTGGAACCCAGCAGGTTCCATATGAACATGAGGAAAAAATCTTTGCTGTGAGGGTGAGTCCTGGAGCAGGCTGCCCAGAGAGGTTGTGGATTCTCCTTCTCTGGAGAGATTCCAATCTCACCTGGATATTTTGATCCTGTGCAACCTATTGTGGGTGATTCTGTTTTAGCATGGTGATTGGATTAGATGATCTCCAGAGGTCTCTTCCAGCCTCCACTGTGCTGGCTTCTCTGGTTCTGTAACATAACTATTTGCTTATTTGGTGTTTTTTCAGTGCTAACAATTTCTGCAAGCTACTCTAACAGTCCATTTTGTACCAAGGGCACGTTGCCTTATTCACTTGCTCACTCTGAAGTTGGGTGGTAACAAAACTCCAAATCCTCTTTGTTTCCAAGTAGTAAAAACTGACATATTTCATGATAGCTGAGGAACTTCTTACATGGCCCCTCCTGATATTTTTATTGTAGCTGGGAGTTGGGAGAGAAAACACATTCAGGTCTTTAAAAAAAAAAAAAAAAAAGACAAGAGAGAAGCAATCTTTAATCAGAAACAGTTGAAAGATAGGTGAGAAAAGGGTCTGAAGTATTCAGGGGAAACAGTGAGAGACCTTTAAGATCTGAATGCCAGGAGAGGAGCATCGAGCAACAGCTAATACTGTATGGAGATGGTTGTTGCTGGTTCCAGCCCGAGAACAAATCACTGCATTGTGAAGAATATCTATTTCATAATCTCACACTTGGCTGTAATAAAATGGATAAGACAGAGCATAGCTGAGGCAGGTAGAAGCTTGTAAACTCATCAAAAATTTAACTCTATATGCGATGCTGTCTCTCTGCTGGAAGCAGAGGTTTTGATTCCATGATCAACATAATCTCCTTCTACCCACATGTGTGATTTGTATGGACAAGGAAGGACTTGTACCTCATACCAGGTTGAGTTTGATGTAATTTGATGTCTGCAAGCCAAATCCTGTCTTCTGATCTCCAGCATTTTGTAGAAATCATTTATGTTTAACAATCAACGAAGGCTAAAGAAATATTGTGACTTTATACTCTACTCTTATAGATATTTTATAGCACATGTGAGAAGCAGGCTACTTCAAACCTGAGCATTCTGTCAGGGAACAGAAAAGCTCAGCTGTTCCTAAGGGATGAGGAGCACAGAGTTGAGTGCAACACCACCTACCAGCAGGAAACAAGACACAGGGCTGATCCACCAGCTCCAGCAGATAGATATGGCAGGCTGGGAGAGCATGGGCAGGTTCACCAAAGGCTCTAGATAATCATGCAGGGTCATGGTGATGAGGCCAACCTGAGGTGAAACCAGGAAGACAACCATTGGATTATAAAATTCTTTTGCTTGAAATAGACCTTTAAGATCAAGTCCAACCTTTAACCCAGCACTGCAAAGCCCACCACTAAACCATGTCCCTCATCATCACATCTACATGTCTTTAAAATCCCTCTGTGGCTGGGGAGTCTACCACTTTCCTGGGCAGCCTGATACAGGCCTTGAAAAACCCTTTGAGGAAGAAAATCTACAAGATTAGGATAGTGTTTGGTGGCCACCGAGCAGGTCTGTGGGTTAATGTTTGGACCTGACAATCTTGGAGGTCTTTTCCAATCTTATTGATTTTACTCTGGCCAGGCTCGATGAGGTCTTGAGCGACCTGATCTAGTGGGAGGTGTCCCTGCCTATGGTGGGGGGTTGGAACTGGATGATCTTTGAGGTCTCTTCCAACCTGGACCATTCTATGATTCTATGATTCTATGATTCTTGTACTACTTGTTCTCAGCTTCTCCCAAAATGTGTATGTCCTTAGCTGTGTCTCTGTCAATGTTATCAGGAGGTACATACAGGAGACAAGAGCAAAAGAGTTCAAATGCCTAATACTGTTAAACAAACACCTACTTATGCCAAGTGAGAGTGTATAACCTTCAGATTTGTGTATAGCTGAACAAGATTGGTCAGGAGCAGGGAGAAACAGAAACAGAGCACTGATCAAATGCAAATGCTTGCAAATATTCATATATTCAGTCTTCAAAGTCTGTGCAAATACAGACTGTAATATCATCTTTGTCACTCGTTGCTTTCATCTTGTCATTCATCTGGCTTAACATCCTTTTCTATTACAAATTTGGGCTTAATTTCATTGTCTCCAAAGTTCCTTGCTGTTCTACCTCTCCCATACTCATTCGAACTTCAAGCTGCTCTTCAGCTCTTCAGTAATCAGCCATGTCAAGGAATGAGACCAAAAAAAAAAAAAAATTCAAGATTTAGGAGGTAAGAACTATGAAGTGAGAGAACTTCTCAGTCTTCCAAGACAGAGTAATTGTTCCAAAATAAATTAACATTTATTACATAACAGCAGGAACACACACTGAGCTGTACTAGCAGAGTTACAGTATTATACTTTCCTCTGCTAAAAATATTCTAGTCCATCCCTCTGCATCAATAAACCCTTTTTCAGAATGAGCTTCTCTGCAGGCTCCCATCAAATCATAGAATCACAGAATTGTCAGGGCTGGAAGGGACCTCAAGGATCATCTAGTTCCAACTCCCCTGCCATGGGCAGGTATAACTCACACTAATTCAGGTTGCTCAGAGGCACATTCAGCCTGGCCTTAAACACCTCCAGGGATGAGGCTTCTGTCTATCCACAGGCAACCTGTTCCAGTGTCTCACTACCCTCATGCTGAAGAGTTTCTTTCTAACATCGAATCTGAATCTACCCACTTCTAGTTTTGCTCCATTCCCCCTCTTCCTATCACTAGCTGGCATCCTTAAAAGTCCCTCCCCAGCTTTCCTATAGACCTGAGCACATGCTGGCTCATCTTCAGCCAGCTGTCAACCAGCACCACCAGGTCTTTTTCCACAAGGCAGCTTTCCACCCACTCTGGCCCAAGCCTGAAGCATTCCTGGGGTTGTTGCGATGCAAGTGCAGGACCTGGTTGTACTTAATATTGTGTCAGAGGAGGTACTACGAAGTTGGAAAGTTCACATGTGAAATCTGCTTCTCTTACTTAGTCTTTTTTTTCCCCCGATTCTTTGTTTTCTATTCTTTCTCCTTTTCTCAGAAGGGGAGGAATCTGTTTGAGACACGATTGAATTCTTGGTGGTGTTCACTTGTGCAGAATGATAAAGAGGCGTGAAAGTTAAAAGTGTTTCATACCATCATTTTTTTCCTCTTGATTGCTTTCATACCAGCAGCAGATGTCCAGTGAAGGGACACAAATATTTCCCTTCAGCAAGTCATTCCCCTGAAAATAATGGGAGCTTATTTAAATAGAGTGGCCCTGAGGAGACCAAGCAGGGAGCATGGGGGAAGAAGAGCTGAAACGTATCAAAGAGTGACTTTATTTGCATGCAGTGACATTTTTTTTTTTTTTAGCTAGTTCCACATAATAAAATTAGCAGGAATTCAGCTCCCCATTGATTAGTCAAAGGAACTGAGAATGATAACTTGAAATTCATTGTGGGCACGACTGGTATCGATCCTCCTGCTCTGTGCTGAAAAAAAACCCAAAAACAACAAAACAAAAGGCAACCAAAAATCTATCATTTAATAATCAATTTTCTGCTAACTGATAAATTATTTTATTAAGGCTAAATTAAGAGTTATGACGAGCACGAATGTATGAGCTGAAGCACCAAGCTGAAATGGATTCCTCTCCCCAATTTAAATAACCCTTCTGATGAGGCAGGACTGATTACCAAACAACAAGTGTGATTAACTACAAGTCAGGGAGGCTTTGCAGACCTGGTGAATCATTACACATTGCTTTCCCAAATGAGTCCTGATCCTTCTGTCCCTTTTTCTGCAGCACTTCCATTAAGGCTAATGGGAATTCTAGGCACAGGAAAGCTGCAGTGTGGTAGGTCTGGGTGTTTTACCTGGATTAGTGTGAATTACAGGTGTGTTGTGGGTCAAAAAAAAAACCCCAACAAAACCCAACCCAAACTAGCTTAGCTACACTGCAGGGGCTGCATAGCAGTGTTAGTTACTTCTCTCAAACAATTACTTCTCTCAGGCAGCTAATGATAGGACAAGAGGAAACGGACTCAAACTACACCAGAAGTTTAAATTGGATATTGGGAAAAATTTCTTCACTTTAAGAGTGGTCTGGTGTTGGAACAGGCTGTCCAGGAAGGTGGTGGAGTTGCCATCCCTGAAGATGTTTTTTAAAAAAAGAGTATATATGTCACTTTGACACAGGGTCTAGTGGCCATGGAGGTGTCAGGTAGAGGGTTGGACTTAGTGATCTTAGTGGTTTTTTCCAACCTGAATGATTCTCTCATTTGATGATTCTGTGAATTTCTGTGGCTGTCCTGGTTTGATCCAGAAAATAACTAATTCTGATCAGTGATTTTACTGTGGCAGGCACTGGGGAAGTCCCAGATTTGACTCAGCAGCAGATGGGAACTGGATTTAGGAGCTGGAGTCTGGAAAGGGACTCAGGAACACATGGACTGAGACAGAAGGGACAGAGTTCTCCTGGTACACCAGCCACTGAAGAAGAGGCTTGTCCCTGGTGATCTCTCAGCTTGATCCTGATGGATGGAGCTGAGGGTCAGCTGAGGATCACCTGTCCTGTCCACTTATTTCCATAGGTGCCTCGCCTGACTTTCTGGCCCCCCCCAAAATGGGGCACCAGATGTGGCAGTGGCCTTGGTGTGCACAGGAGCAAGTCTCAGGCAGAGCCTTTCTGCAGCCCAGCCCTTGGCAGTAACTCTCCTCATCAGCATTATCACTGCTAGAAGCAGCCCCTGGCTGGGCAAACCTGCCCTGAACTTCAGAAATTGCCCTCGCTGAGCAGAGACTGAGCTGAGAAGTCCAATCCCTGACCAGAACTGGTCCTGCTCTAGCTCAGCTCAGGACAGTTTCTCCAAAACAAAATATTTAATCTTCAGTCACCCCAAGTTCTACTCTGACCTTTATAAATACCACTTGGACATGAATGTGCTGTATCTTCTTCACTCTGTTGCAGCTCACATGGACAGAAGACTTCACTAATAGCAGACTGCCAGCTGCGTGAGCTGTATCAGTCTCAGACAAAGGTAACAGGAAACATCTCTCCCATTTACTGAACATTTGAGGTTTTACTGAGAAGCAAACATTTCTGGGCTGCTTATGATGCCCTTGGGAACGATTTTCCTCATTTTTCTTAATTCCTCTCTGTGATTCAGTTTCTCTGAAGAGACTCGAGGAAAAATACAATAGGCAAGGGAAAGAAAGGAGGGGAAAGATAGCGAAGAGACAAAGAAAGGAAAGGTGCAGTTAGGGAGCAAACCAGCATGTAACAGAAGTGCTAATGAAGGGGGAAGGCATGAAAGGTGACAGCAATCAGAAACTCAGAATAAAGGGACCCAGAACATGATGAAACAATTGTGACTGACACAGAAAACTCAAACTTATCTGTTGATAACAGGAAAAGGATATTTGACTACAAATGGTTCACTTACCTCAGAATCCCGGAATCCCAGCGTGGTGGGAGGTGGTTAGTACACTTCAGGCGACCATTGGCCTCTTACTGACTTATTGTCCACCTTGGTGGAGTTACACACAAAACAGACAGCAATAGCCACCTGGAAACTGTGCTCTGTGGACCCCTAGCAAGCCTTGGCCCTTTCTCTGGTGTCTGTCAGTGTCTGCCACATCCACTAGCACTCCTAGGTCCTTTTCTATGGATCTGCTTACCAGTGGGTCCCCCCCTCACCTGTACTGGTGCAAGAACCCTACACTTGCCCTTGTTAAACCTCATGAGCTGCTTCTTTCCCAGCTCTCCAGCCTGTCTAGTTCTCACTGAATGGCAGCATAGCCTGACAGTGGGTCACCAACTCCTCCCAGCTTTATATCATCACTTATATTTTGTGGGACTCTTTGCCTAGCCCTTTTGAAAATAATTACTGGAGGAGAGCACTCTACCAGACACAACTGAAGACATCATTGTGTATATATATGTGTCCTGCCATTGCTGGTATTTACCTTTATGAATCCACTAAATTCTAAAGAACTTTACTGAGTTCTTCACTGAATTTGAAAGTACTTGAAGTCTTTTAGAACTTTAATGTTCTAAGTGGGTGAAATCTGTTTAGTGTTCTTAAGTGGGGGAAATCTGGAAACTTGTCAGTGGCATGCCCTTGGCTGTGCTCAGAGTGAAAGGAAATGTCAGTGTCATTGTAAAGACAAGCTTTCCTGTCTCTTATATGTGTACTGTGGGGGTTTATGATGAATTACAGTTGATATCATGCATAGTATTTTAAAGACTTTAAGAAATTCATGTTTTACTCATGCACCACTAAAAGACTTTGCAGAAGCCTGATCTGATGTTCCAAAGAAATGTTTTCGTGCATAGGAGGAAGGAATGTTTTAGGCTGCAGCAAATTGTTGGGAAAGGGTTGGGGTTTTTTTTCCAGATGTTTTCATGAAGTGGGTTGTACCTTTGTGAAATTAAGAGGTCTGCTTTGTACTGCAGACTGAGGAGATTCTCAGAGTTTGCATTATATCATCCTCAGTAACTGGATTCCTTGAAAAAAGATATTCAATGCTTCCCTGCCAAGTACCAAGAATCACCGGTTCTGACTAATAACTTTAGGTGACACAGGACACCTGGTTTGCTCTCAAGGACCAGTTCTGGACAGGTTTAAGTGGGAGAATGATGTAATTAGGATGAGTGGTGATGTTTTCATCACCACTGAACAGAGAGAGGTTAGAGTGTTATTCAGCTGTGTGGAAGAGACTAGGACTTTGTTGCATAAGAATTGGTCAGGGAGGGGGAAAGAGACTGATCAGCCTCAGCTGCTGACAAAAAAAAAAAGCCCCAAGCAGATTTAGTGAAGAACCCATGGAATTATGGAATAATTATGTTAGAAGAAACCACCATGATCATCAAGTCCAACCATTAACCCAGCACTGACAAGTCCATCACTAAACCATGTCCTTCAGCACCACATTTATATGGCTTTTAAACTCCTCCAAGGATGGTGATTCCACCAACTCCCTGAGAAGCTTGCCCCAGGATTTAACCACTCTTTCAGGGGAGAAATTTTTCCTGATGCTCAACCTAAACCTTCCTCGGTGAAACTGGAGGCCACTTCCTCTTGTTGAATTGCTTCTTTCTTGGGAAAGGACACTGGCCCTACCTTGCTCCAACCTTTCAGGGAATTGTAGAGAGTAAGAAGGTCTCTGAGCTTCATTTTCTCCCAGGTACCTCAGCCACCCCTCACAAAGCTTGTGCTGTAGACTCGTCACCAGCTTCATCATCATTCTTTGCATCTTGTCCAGCATCTCAATGTCTGTCTTGTAGTGAGGGGTCCAAAACTGAATCCAGTATTGGAGATGTGATCTCACCTGTGCCTTCTATACTGGGACAATCACTGCCTTAGTCCTTCTGGCCACAGTGTTGCTGATCCAAGCCATGACACTCTTGGCCCTCATGGCCATCAAGGCATACTGCTGGCTCCAGCTTAAATTAGGAGGAATTGTGCCAAAGCAGCTGTAGGTGTTGAGCATTGTAAGTTAAGGAATTTCTTTCCTGAAGTTAAACTCCATTTTTTTTCTGTCACAGCAGAATCTGAAAGCTGTGAATTTGATCTACAGACCTCTCTGGCAGCATATATGATGAGAGGCTTTGGGAATGTGCAGATCCTTGCAGTAAGGAAGGTAGAGAATAAGAAATCTCAAGTTCAAGAGTGTTGTTTTAAAATAGAAGTTCAAGAAACTACGAGAAGCCTCAGAGCAGAAACACTTTGCCTGGAAACATGTGGAAGTGAGCAAATGAGTTGATCTGCATCAGTTTAATGGATAATGAGGTTAATTTTTAAGTGGGTAGCTTACCCCATACCCCTGTGTACCTTGCTGCTGTTTATACACAGCTACACAAACCAAGCTTGTGTAGAGGGGAATAATTAAAACAGATACAGGGATATATGACCTGCACAGACACTCTTTGGCAAAATGATTTGCTCTGAAGATTCAATTCCTGCTGGGAGAATGCAGATCTGGTTTCATTTAGACAAGCCTTGCACTGCTCTTTAATAACAAATGAGGGACACTGCTATACATGAAGTATATGGCTAAGCTGTCACACACGCTGAGAGAAAATGGTTGTCAAGGCAAATGAGCATTTGGATGATACAACGATAAGAATAATGTAATTAAATTCATTTTCATCCCACTGATTTTTATCTCCCCATTTTCCTCTCTGTTCCTTCTAGCCATGCACTTTGTTTCCATTCAGATCTGCTCATTAGGGAACAGTGACTAATATTTGTTACAGGCAACGCTGAAGATCAGGCCCTGGGATTATTGGCATAAGGTTTAGTTCATCTGAAGATGCAGGAATATAGTAAGGAAGAAGGGAAAGGCTGATCTAAAATGGAAAAGCCCAGGAACATAGCTGGGTAAAGAACATGGAGGGGCTGAGAAGACAAAATGATCAAAAGGCTTTGGAAAAAAATAAAACTAAAGTAAGGGAAAATGAGAAGGACACAAACAAGGATGAAAGGCAAGGAAGGAAAATGGGTAAGAATGGGGAGAAAGAAAAGGAGCCTGTTAATGGTAGATGGAGATAAAAGGGAAGAGGGAGGATAAGGCATAAAATGAGACAGAGTTTCACGATGCATATATTTCTTTAAATGGCCATCTAGCCTCCGGCCCTGTGGGCCAAATATTTGTTTCAGTTGGATTGATGGAACAAATTCACTGTGAATCACAGCTGACATACTTTGCAATGGTGGTATACTGGAAAGAGGGCACAGTCTTCAGAGAGGGGCTGGGAAGGGTGTGATTTGGAGATAGGGCTGCTAAAAGCCCCAGTAACATCAGCAGCACAACCCATCCTCAGGATCCATATCCACTCCTCTACCACTTATGAAAGCAAGGCCTCCTTTTATTCTCTCAAAGACAGACTGTTTTGATTATCATGGCCAGATATTTGGACCATTTGAAGATGTGCTAAAGCTCTGAGTATCCATTTGACTGTAGCACTCTGCCAAACTATCTTGAATGCAGCCCTTCCTCCCATATCCTCACCTCCAACCACACCCTACAGGATCTGCTGTTTTATGCATCCATGGCTCTTTCTGCTCTCTCAAAATTAGGCATTAAGAGGGCAATCAAGGAGTCATTCTCTGGTCAGAAGCAGGCTGCTTATCCATAAGACTTAGTTATTACTGCACAGCATATCTACAGAATCATAGAATCATTTGGGTTGGAAGAGACATTTAAGATCATCAAGTCCAACCACTAACCCAACATTGCCAAGTCTACAGTTAAAATATATACTTCAGCACCACAGAGCCACATCTTCTAAACCCCTTCAGGGTTGGGGACTCAACCACTGTGCTTGGCAGCCTGCTCAAGGTCTTAGTAATCCTTTGAGGAAAGGCATTTTTCCTAATGCCCAACCTAAACCTCCCCTGACACAACTTAAGGCCATTTCCTCTTGTCCTATTGCTTGTTACTTGGGAGAAGACACTGCCCCCCACCTTGCTCCAGCCTCCTTTCAGGAAGCTGTAGAGAGCTAGAAGATCTACTCTCAGCCCCTTGTTTTCCAGCTCAAACAATCCCAGTTCCTTCAGCCACTCTTCAAAAGACCTGTTCTCCAGACATTTCAGCAGCTTTGTTGTCCTACTCTGGGCATACTCAATGTCCTTCATTGCAGAGGGTGACCAATGTGAGATGGCCGAAGGAGCAGGGCAAGAATTAGGATGTCTTTGGTGTTTTTTAGGATTGGAGGCCTGGTGTTGTATTTAACCTATCAACATACAAAGGGTTTTCTAATGGCTGTGCTCAGAAAAAACTTGCATTTCAAATTTGAGCCCTTCTAAAGATCTCAGATGAAACTTTCAGCTCCATCCTCTGTTGAAGAGATCTACATTTATTCTCTTGGTGTGGCATGCTGGAACTTGGAAAAAGCTTCAGAGATACCTGAACCACCACCATTCAGACTTTTCCAGCTGAGTCTTTTCTGGGAGCAAACCTCAAAGAGGCCTCTCCGAATTGCACCTGTTTTTTGTCCCAAATATTCTCAGGTCAGAGACTAAAAATAGGTGATTTTTCTCCTGTTCTGCTCTCTTGGAGACAAAACACCATTGTCAGAAATGTTAGGAAGCTTTGCTGTAGAGTCGAGATGACTCACAGCATTGAACCACTCTTCGAGATACAGGTAATAAGATTTTACATTTTGAGGCTTGTTTTCCAGTTCAATCAACATCAACAATCTCTCTACATATATATATATATATATATATATGTGTGTGTGTGTGTGTGTTTATTTTTTTTCTTTTAATATCTCTGGGACTGTTACAGCACATTACTTTTTTATTTCTTTCTCGATAGTAAAGTGTTTGGTTTGGGGTTTTTTCTTTGTTTTTAATTTGGTTTGGGTTTGGATTTTTTTTGTTTTGGTTTTGGTTTCTGGTTTTTTGTTTGTAGGTGACTTATTGTTGTTGGGCTTTTTTCTTCCTAATGAAACATCTTTTTTTACCCAAGGGGGATAGGGAATTTGCTTCTATTCTAACAAATGTTGGACATAGACATTTCAAATATGTATTAATTTTCCCCACAAAGTGCTATGCCTGTTCCATAAACAGACTATTTTAAGTAGAAAGTATTTTGTTATTTGCTTCTTTCCACCAGCTTCCTTACTTGTAAAATCATTGTTGTATTTTTAAGATCCTAAACACACATCATTCTTGAAGAAGCCAAGAAGAAAATTATCCTTGCTATGCTACTTCAGTCATTAAAATAATGTTCACAATGACTCACACATTTCAGATCCAGAGATATGGGGGTTTCTATTTGGTTTTTTTTTAGGAAGTGGAAAGCAAACTTTAATAGACCTAAAAAATATGACAAAAGACTTCAAACCTGTGACTAAAGCACAGAATCATAGAATGGCTTTGGTGGGAAAAGACCTTTAAGATCATTGAGTCCAACTAGCATCTTTACTCTACCAAGGCTGGTGCTAAACCATGTCCCTCAGCAGCACATCTCTGCCTTTGTGAAACACCTACAGGAATGGGAATCCTCCCTGGGAATCCTGTTCCAATGGTTGAGAACTCTTTTAGTGAAGAATTTTCTTCTAATATCCAACATAAAGCTCTCCCGATACAGCCTGAGCCCATTTCCTCTCACCCTGTCACTTGTTACTAGAGACCAACTCTCAACTAGCTCTAACCTCCTCCTCATCTTTTATGGTGAGAGAAGATGTTGCATGGTAAAGAAATAAATCCCTCTTGGTGAAAGAAAATGTGAATGTCTTCTCCTCCAAAATCTACAGCTGGCACTTACTCTGGTCCCAAAGACACAGAAAGAGATTGAGCACCATTTTGTGGTAAGCAAACATGAAGGAGGAAATCATGGACTGTTCAGAGCCTGCCAGGAAGATGATCTCACTAGTTATTTCTGAGCAGAATTAAGGCAACATCTGCACTCACAGATATGCTAAAATAATTCAAAAGCTGAGATTTATTCTGATGCTTTAAAAACCTCTCCATGTCTTGAATGGAATGAAATATAGGGGAAGTGTTTCTTAATCCAGGCTATTTTTAGTAGAGAAGATAGAGTTATAGCTTTCTTTTCCCCTCCCAATGTCTTAGGATTACTGCATGGAACTTCCTGGGTTTCAGTTTGTGTCCACTACCCCTTGTCTTGTGACTGGGCACCACTGAACAAACTCTGGCCCTGTTCTCTTTACTCCCATCCTTTAGCTTTTGCTTACATCGAGAAGATCCCCTCTCAAGCTGCCCTTCTCCAGGCTAAACAGCCTGAGCTCTCTCAGCCTTTCCTCCTCATAGAGACACTGCAGTCCTCTCAGCATCTTCAAGGCCCTCTGTTGGACTCTCTACAGTAGTTCTTTGTCTCTCTTGAGCTGGAGAAAGGGCTCCAGATGTGGTCTCACTAGGCAGAGTAGAGGGAGAAGAGAACATCTGTTGGCATGCTGGTCACACGCTTCTTAATGCATGCCAGGTGACCATTGGCCTTCTTGGCTCAAGATCACAATGCTGGCTCATGCTGAACTTGTCATCCATCAGGACTCCCAGGTCCTTTTCTGCAGAGCTGCTTTCCAGCAGGTCAGTTGCTCACCTGTACTGGTGCAGAGAGTTATTCCTCCCCACTTGCCTCTGCTGAACTTCCTAAGTTTCTCTGCACACAACTTTTCACCCTGTGCAGGTCAAAACTTCTCCTTTCTCATTAATAAGAGTGAATTTTCATTCCCAGTGACCCAGTTTTCTCCAAAATGATGAGATTGGTGCAGGGAATGAGAATAGCAGCAGAATGCTGTCTATTCAGAAGTTACTCTGTGCATTAGAAGATGTTTTGCATTCTCAAGTTGTGCAATATCAATAAAAATCTCAACCTTTGGTAGGCTTCTTCAATAGAATCTATTTGCAGTTAGATAAAACGAAATGCTTCTGATGGGTTGAGAGTGGCAGCTCTCTGCTCAGTAGCTGGACCACTTTGACAGTTGGATATGAGCTACCTGGATTGCTTCACATCTCTTTGCTGACTGAATCATTGCCAAATTTCAGTAACAGGTAGCCAAATACCTCATCACAATTTGTTCACTCTTTTCACAAGGAGGAAAAAAAAAAAAATCTCCTCTCTACATAGCAGCAATCTGCTTGAAAAGGGGAAATGGTGAACTTAGAAGTTGTTTAAGTCATAACTGAAGAGTGACAACAAACACAACAATCACACCCAGCAATTGCTTTGCAAAATTGGTGCCACTGTGCACGTTTAAAAATGCACACAACTTTTATGTTTTTAAATCATTTAGTGGCTCCTTCTCTTTACTGAATCCAGCTTCCTACTCAAGTCTCTCCTTGCTCCCAGATAAAGCTTTCAAGAATAACAAACACCCCCTTAAGGGGAGATGCTGTAAAGCAAATCACCACTGCCAGATAATTTGTCACATGTAACCACTGGCCTCCATCCTTAATTACTTGCATTTCATTCTACTGCTCCTTTAACAGAAGTTAAGCCTAATGACTCTTCTCTGTGTATAAATATATTTTTCTTCCCCCAAGAGCTTCTTCTCATCATGTATTCAGAGTTAGAACCAGACTGTCCCTTGTTTGCCTTTTTTTTTTTTTTTTCTTTTTCCCTGAAGAAAAGCCTTTTGGTAGGACTTTGCCTATGTGATGTTGTGGCAAAGAGAATCCTATTTAATTCTTGGCATGAGACATACCAAAGAAGCCTTTGTTTGATTCAGGTTCAATTATAGAATTGCTTTGGTTGGAAAAGAACATCAAAATCACAGAATCACAGAACTGTTGTGGTTGGGAAAAAAAACCTCTAAGCTCCTTGAATCCAAATGTCAACCAACCACCACCATAGCCATTAAACCATGTCCTAACATGCCATGCCCACGTGTTTCTTGAACACCTCTAGGGACTCTGACTCCACCACTTCCAAGGCAACCTATTCCGATGCCTGACCACTCTTTCGGTAAAGAAATATTTCTCATATCCAACCTAAACCTCCCCTGGCACAATTTCAGGATATTTCTTCTCATTCTATCACCTGATACTAAGGAGAAGAGACCGAGCCCCACCTCACTACAGCTTCCTTTCAGGGAGTTGGAGAGAGCAATGAGGTCTCCCATTAACTTCATTTTCTGCAGACAACCTTAGTTCCTTTTACCACCACTCATAAGACCTGTTCTCTAGACCCTTCACCAGCTTTCTTGCTCTTTTCTGGACACACTACAGCAACTCAGTATCTGTCCTGTAGTGAGGGACCCCAGACTGAACCTCCAGTATGGGAGGCTCAAGGTCACTGAGTGCAACCATTAGCTTACTCTACCAAGTCTGGTGCTCAGGCAGTGCTCCATTCCCCTCTTCTGGACTGGCTCAAACAGTTCCATGTCCTTCTTGTACTGGGGGCTCCAGAACTGCACACAGTACTTCAGGTGGAGTATGATGAGTAAAGGGGCAGAATCCCCTCCCTTGCCCTGCTGGCCACACTGCTCTTGCTGCAGCCCAGGACACAGTTGGTTGGCTGGGCTGCACACACACACACACACACACTGCTGGCTCATGTTGAGCATTTAGGGTGATGAGACAGTGGCTCACGGTGTCCAGAGAGGTGGTAGAATCCTCATTCTTGGAAATAGTGTTCCAGATCAGGTTGTTTGGTACCCTAAGTAGCCTGCTCTAGTCGAAGACTGACTGCAGGGAGTTTGGACTAAATGACCTGCAAGTGTCCCTTCCAGCCCAAAAACCTTCTATGATCCCTTATTTCAAACCTAACTTTGCTCTGTTGAGCTCAGAGCTGTCTGCTGGCAGATGCTTGCGGATGGTTACAGGCTGTTTCCACTCCTCTATGATTCTGAAAGACAAAGCTATTTGAGAAGTGGTTCTAGCATAACGAGCATGCTTTATCTTCAAAGCAGGGAGAACAGGGCTGCATTTCAGCCAGCACTGAAGTGACTTTAATGGCTTGTTTCTATAAATGCAGGTATTTAACAATAACAACAACAACAAAAAAAGAGCAGTAGTTTGGTTTATTTTTTTTTAAAAGGAAAACACCTTGGCAACATTTTTTTCTTCCTTTTCCATATAAATATAGAAAACAGGCAGCAGATGTGCAAAGGAATATATTAGAGTTGAAGCAGTAACATGTTTTAGTACCCACGGATATATGAATTAATTTTCTTTTCATTTGTTTGTTTCTCTTGCTCTACCTTCCCTTAAGTAGACCAAGGATATACCTGAAGCTCTTATTGCATATTTCCTCATCTCTTCTCCTGCAACAAATTCAGTAGTCAGTCTAGCATTCTGCAGCTAGAATGATTAAATACATTCACTGCTTGTGCTCAGAAAGAATTGAAATAAGTCCAGTATCTGTCTCTTCTTTATCTCAACATGTATACTACAGTTTTAATTTCAGGGAAGGATTCATTGAAACATAGTCCCAAGTAAAAGGTTTTAAAAAAAAAAAAAAGTGCAAGAAATTGGATTAAAGTGGCTGAAATATTTCACAGAACTGCAAGGAAAGTGCAAATTGTGTTTTGTTTAGTTCTTTTCTTAGACTGTAGGGAAGACATTATCCACAAAATCATACAAAATAGAGCCAATATAACCTGGATTTATTCCTAACCAAAGACAATGTTAGGAAATTAGAAGATAATCAAATCTCCGCTGTAAACAAATAGGAACATCCTCAGCACAACTTTTTTTTTTATTTCTTTCTTCTTCTTCTTCTTCTTCTTCTTTTTTTTTTTTTTTTTCTTTTCCCTGTAGAGCTGAGGGGCAATATTGACAGCACAAGGTTTTACTGGGGAAAATGAAAGCAAACCTCCAGAGGACTGCGAAGAATTCAAATGCTAACTGCTGTGAACACTAAAAGTTCTCCTTGGAGAGAAAACACCACTGAAAAAATATGATTAGCTATTTGCAAATGCAAGGCTCAACAACAACAACAAAAACAACCCCAAAACCAAACCAACACAGTAAGCAATAGGGAAGTAGTGTAGTGGCAGAAAGTTTCTTGAATGACTTTGTGCCCATTTTTGAAACACCGACAGAAACTAGCTGAGTACTCAGTACTGCCGCCTGCTGGTTTTGGTTGCTTATTTTTATCACTTC
This sequence comes from Psilopogon haemacephalus, assembly GCA_013396835.1. Taxonomy (NCBI): domain Eukaryota; kingdom Metazoa; phylum Chordata; class Aves; order Piciformes; family Megalaimidae; genus Psilopogon; species Psilopogon haemacephalus. The sequence goes on from VWZI01021474.1 coordinate 725,955, forward strand.
TTCCACATAGAGTCATGGAATGCTTTGGATTGGAAGTAACCTCAAAAATCATCTAGTTCCAACCCCTTCCACCGTGGACAGGGACACATTCCACTAGATCAAGTTGCTCAAAGTATCATCCAACCTGGCCTTGAACACCTACAGGAAGGGGGCACCCACACTTCCCAGGCAACCTGTCCCAGTATCTCACCACCACTGAAAAGAATTTCTTCCTAATACTCAGTGTGAATTTACCCTCTTCTAGTTTAAATCCATTCCCCCTTTTCTTATCAGTACAAACCTTTGTAAAAAGTCTCTCCCCAGATTTCCGTTCTTCCCCTTTCTTCTCTCCTTTTTTCTTTCTTCTTTTATTCTTTCTTTCTTTCTTTCTTTCTTTCTTTCTTTCTTTCTTTCTTTCTTTCTTTCTTTCTTTCTTTCTTTCTTTCTTTCTTTCTTTCTTTCTTTCTTTCTTTCTTTCTTTCTTTCTTTCTTTCTTTCTTTCTTTCTTTCTTTCTTTCTTTCTTTCTTTCTTTCTTTCTTTCTTTTCTTTCTTTCTTTCTTCCTCCCTTCTTCCCTTCCTTCCTTCCTTCCTTCCTTCTTCAAGTCCTCATTTTTAAAATGCTGATGCTGTCATACCTTCATGAGTCACATCAATCAAAGCAAGGTAAGTCCATGATTAAATCAGATCGGTCCATTTTTAAGGTATTACTTTTAATAATCACATACTGACTTTTAAAGCACACTAAAAAATCCTATTTCAGTACATCAGAGCAGCTAAAATAACCACAATTCACAGAAACCTCTTCCACAGGTCAGGCACTGGAATAGGTTGCTGCAGGAGATGGTAGAGTCACTGTCCCTGTCCCTGGAAATGTTCAAGAAATGTGTGGACATGGCACTTCAGAACATGGTTTAGTGGCCATGGTGGTCTTAGTTTGAGACTTGGACTCGATGATCTTAGAGGTCTTTGTCAAATTCTATGTTTCCATGCTTCTATGATTCAGAATTTGTTTTCCCTCTGAATTTATAGAAACTTTCTGTTTCAAGCTTTTGCCTCTCGCATTACTGAGTTTGATTTTGTTTGTTGGGCATGTGCAATGCTTTTCATATCACTTTAAGAAACTTCATTTCTCCACTAATGAGCACTGAACAGTCTAAAGAGACATTTACACCACCCCTTTCACCCAGTACAAGGCATGGGGAATTGAGCAGTTGAGCCTCTACATATTCGAGATGACACCAGTTGCTGATTCAGGTCACCTACAGCTAAAAATATACAGTGTGAATGTCTTACTGGAGGTCTTCAAATTATGCAGACTTCAGTTGTAGATTGATTTTCTTTCAGATGGCCTTTTCTATCACCAGCATTTCATTCACAGTGTTTCTACACTCGCAAAACCCAGGTAACAGCAGCAAAAGGAAACAGAACACAAATGGGTGGCTCCAGCTAATCCTCTTGGCTGTTGTGTTATTGAACATGACACCTTTTTCTCAGTCATGTTAGGAAATCAGATGTCATTTGAATGACCACTTCAAACACCTCATTTCTATCAATATATTTATCCCAGAAATCAACCATGTCCCAGGCTGCAACCCCAGCAGCATGGGCAGCAGGTGGAGGGAGGGGATTCTGCCCCTCTGCTCTGCTCTGCTGAGACCCCACCTGCAGTGCTGGGTCCAGCTCTGGAATCCTGAACGCAGAAGAGACATGGACATATTGGACTGGGTCCAGAGGAGGCCACAATAATGATGGAAGGGCTGAAAGCTCCCTGCTGTGAGACCAGGCTGAGAGAGTTGGAGTGGTTCAGCCTGGAGAAGAAAAGGCTTTGGACAAATCTTAGATGAGCCTTCTGCTATCTGAAGGGGATACAGGACATCTGGAGAGGGACTTTTGACAAAGGCATGGAGTAACAGAGTAACAGTATGAGGAGCAAGGGCTTCAAAGTGGAAGAAGCTGGATTTGGAATAGACTTTAGGAAGAAATTCTTCCCCATGAGGGTGGTGGGGCACTAGAACAGGGCACCCAGACAAGTTGTGGAGACTCCACCTTCCAAAACAAACCATTCTATGGTTTGACAGTTAAGTGATTTTATGATTCTACAATTCTGAATCAATGATTCGATGATTCTAAGATTCTGTGGTATAGACAATTTCACACAAAAAGCTGCTTGTTTGCTCCTTTTTTTGTTTTGTTTTTGTTTTTGTTTTCTGGTTTGGCTGTGCTTGCAAGATCATCCTAGAAGAGGTAGGATTTAATTCCGTATGCTCTATAAATTGATTATGAGATCAGATCACAACCTGAAGCTGCTAGCAAAAAGCTCACGAACCTCTACGAGAAGTCACCAGTTTTAGAACGTTCTGTAAACTAAAATTAAAAGTCATTGATCTCAGCAGAGATCTTCCTCTTCTGGAAATGCTAATGCCTCTATAATCTCACCTATTTGCTTTCCATGTTTCTTACCCATCATATTTTATTTTTTCTTTATTACCTGTCCTATATTTGGAGAGATCAGGCCCCAGTAATCCATCCATGCCTCCGTGCCATGGCTACAGGTTTGTGAAATATCCCTGCCTGTTAAATCTGCTGGCTGTGGCCATGCCCAACAATGATTTCATTAAGCAGTGGGATTTGTCTGAGGTGATTTACCTCTTGCAAACCCACGGTGACTCACGCTTATTAAATTGTTCTCTTCCAAAAGCAACGAATATTCAAAATCCCCCAAAATAGCACCTGGAGAGTTCTGCTCAGGGTTTGACACACTTAAACAGAGTGCAAAATAGCATTCTTCCTTAATTTCCAGTTGGGATTTCTCTCTTTTTTTTTTCAGAGTGAGTTATTATTAAGCCTGCATAAAGGTGGCAGAAGCTTCCTTATGGATGTTTTCTTTGAGGTCTAATAAGGTGTTAATCACCACGAACTCAGAGAATGGTCCATTTCTGATCTAGGTTACTTCTATTTCTTTTCAGCTGGTGAGACATTTTTGAGTGCTTATTCATGATATTTTAAAGGTCTCTCTATCTGAGGCATACTAATTTTTGTTCACAAAGACAAGGCTTTAGAGATAGTTTTCTACTGGGCTACGGAAGGGAAAGAGAAAAGCTCTAAAGTAGTGGGAAGGCTTCCTGTAAGAAAGTATCTGAAATACTTTCAAGAGTGTTTATTTTATCACCTCCCTTGAGGAGTGCAAAATGTACCTTTTGTAATTTTCTTTTCTCCCTTCATACTTTGTTGAGAGTCAGGGATGCACCAGCCACCAGAGGAGTGCCAGAGGCTCTCTATGGATCTCTCTCCCTTCCCAAAGGGAAGAGAATAGGAATAAGGCTGAGAGACTGATAGGCTGAGAAAGAAATTAAACCAAGTGGGATGGGAAGAAGAACAATTGAATGAAATACAGACAAAGAGATACAAACCTATCTAAAATACAACCCCTAATGGCAATGACAGTCAGCATTGGTACCACTGATGCTGGAGGCAGGCACTGGGCAAGTACCAGACTGGACTCAGCAGCATATGTGAACCAGATTCAGGAGCTGATTCTGGAAGAGGATTGAAGAACTCATAAATAAAAACTGAAGGCAGAAGGGACAAAGTCCTCCTCTGACACTGGCCATTGAAGAAGAGCCTTGACCCTGGTGATCCCTCAGCTTGATCCTGAAGATGATGTCCATGGGATGGAATCCCTTGTTGTTCAGTTATGGGCCAGCTGTCCTGTCTGCTTCTCCCCACAGATGCCACCTCTGACTTCCTGCACCCCAAGGTGAAGCATGACATGTGGCAGTGCCCTTGGACTGCACAGAATCAAGTCTAAGCCAGAGCCTTTCTGGAGCCCAGCCCTTGGCAGTAACTCTCCCCAGCACCATTCTCAGCACTAGAAGCAGCCACTGGCTGTGCAAACCTGCCCTGAACTTCAGGAAGAGCCCTCACTGAGCAGACACCAAGCTGAGAAGTAACATCCCTGACCAGAGTTGCTTCAGCTATAGCCCAGACCAGGGCAGATTTATTTTGTCACGCACTTTTTGTCTTCCATATTCTTGTGAAAGCAGTGCAAGATCTTCACTGCAGTTGTGTGGGACTTTCTTCTTCTCCTGCTGTACTCAGTCAGTTAAGGGCTCTTGTTTAGTGCAGCCAGTTTTATGTAAGCTGTACACGATGAAGGAAGGCAGAGCTGGAGTGGAAAGTGAGCCAGCATACTCCAGTCTCCAAGACAATGAAAATTAATGGCTCATAAAGCAACGAAATAATGTCAGAAGAATGAATCAGAGGATCAAGGGAAGAAAAACAAGGAGCAGGAAGGTGAGGTGACCACGGTACAAATGAAATCTTAATGATCCGAATTAGTTTACGTTTCTTCCAACTTGCTGCATGGTTCTCAGGATGGATTTGCCAAAAATCTGGAATTGTCTCCAAGACACCCTGGGAAACATCTCTAATTTGTGCAGTGAAACATAAAAGAGCCAGCCACAGCCACTGGTGCATCTAGGGACCGGAGAATTCCACTTGCAGCGAGTTTCTCATATTTATGAAGGTATTTTCTAAACAGCAACATTCCCTCCATTCATTTCTTTGTCAGCAGCACTCAGCAGTTCATTGACTTTGAGTGGGGAACCCAACAGCAGCTCTCTCTTCTGCCTCCCCCAACATTCTCAGGCTATTTTTTTCTGGTGCAGCTCATTACTATAGAAACAATCCTGCCTGAGAGGGCAATGCCACAGTGAAGCCGTTCTGCTGGTGGAACATTTTCTTTCATATTGGAAATGGCTCAGGTGAAATGCTTCATGACAATAAATGTTCTAGAGAAACAATTTCCCCAAACACAAAAGAAGTGAGCATTTACTGCTGTGGTGGCATTACCATGCTTTCCTCAAGAACACCAATGAAGGTCATGTAAACTTTCATATTGCCCATTTCATGTTTCATCTCTTTTTTGTATGTATGTTTGCCTAAATTTTATACGCTGTAGAAACAGAGGCTTGGGAAGGCTCATGTCACAGAATCCCAGTGTGCTAGTGCTTGGAAAGGAACTCTGCAGAACATTGGGGTCCAACCCCTCTGCCAAATCAGGGGTGCTCACAGCAGGTTTTCCAGGACTACAATGTACAGGTGGGTTTGGAATCATTCCAGAGAAGACTTCACAATCTCTCTGGGCAGCCCAGCACCCTCACAGCAATGAGATTTCTCCTCATCTTCAGACAGAACCTCCTGTGTTCCAGTTTGCAAAGAGGAGGATCTCCCAGAAGTATGGGAAAACTCAGGACAGCCTCATATACCCCAGCAAGGAGGGATTATGCGCTTGCAAGTGGAAGCTGTGTGGAGTGATGCTCATTGAACTGCAGGTGGCTGCTGCTATCCTGCACTCCCTGCACAGAAGTAGAGATGATAACCCAGGAAGTCTGAAAAGGTCAATTTGCTTTCATCTTTCATGTAGATTTTATAAAATAGGAGGTGTTAAAGGCAAAAGGCAACAATTGGAAGCTCCAGAAATAGTTTTTAGACCTTTTTTTTTTAAAGCTACTTCCTATTATGTGAGCAAAGCTTGTGCTAGATTTCAACTGCCAAAGAGTGCCTGAGCTGCCTGTGAAAGACTTCAACATTCTCATTTGGAGAAAACTTTTAGATTTTATCCCATTATTTGGCTTGAAACAGAGCTGCCTTTTTTTTTGTTGTTTTTTTTCTTTTTTGTTAAATCTTTAACTGAGGTCTGGGCCACAGGAAGAGCAAAAGGCAGCATGCTGGCTAGAGGCCATCATTTTACATTTTAGAAGCAGGGTTTGGAGTGAAAACAGATGAAAGCTATGGGGGCTCTGGTCAGATGGCAGTCAAAAGACCTGCAGGAGCCAGAAGGAACAGAGTCCAGCACATTTGAATCCTGGCTTGGAAGAAATCAATGATCAGCTGAAACTGGGGATGATGCAAGGAAAATTAATAATAAAAAAAAACCCCAAGCCACATTCCTTGAGGTATTGCTTCAGCACTTTGCACAGTGAATAATGGAAAAATACCATCCAGAGGAGAGCTTCATAATTCTGGCATCAAGAAATTCCGTGCTGGCATTAACCCCTGTTGCTCTCATGGTATTTCTAAATGGAACAGAAGCTGCAGAGGCACAAAAAGCAGAGGATGGCCAAGAATAAAGAAAAAGAGAGACCAGACAAAAGAGTTGTATACAAATGGGAGTTAGAGACCTAATCAGACTGGCATGCACTTTATGAGGCAGCCCATCAGGGCAGGTGAAGAATTTAGTCTGAAGAAGGCTACGTTAGAGAGGATGTTAGCAGAGGTCATTATTTTTGTGAAAGGTAATGAGTCGATTAACATGCAGCAACTCCAAACTTGCTGCCTCCCAAACCTCCTGTGCCCTTGTTTACAAAAGTTGTGGAGGTCACAAATTGCAAAGGAACCTTTTTAGCTTCCCTCTGTAATCTTAAAGAGAAGAAGCCAGTGCAGGAAACAGTGGCAGGGAACAGGGAAATGCTGGAGTTGTGTCTGAAAACAAGCAAAACTCCAACTAACAGCTTGTGCCTTCTGAAGTGGGGAAAGAAAGAAGTTCTGAGCAGTTTTGTTAGAATGGTGTTTGTGGAGGGGGATTTAAAAAAAGGTCAGAAGAAATTAAATTTTTTCTTTATTTATTTGAAAGGAAGGTCAGCCAGTGCAGGCTGCCCAGGATCACAATGCCCAGGTGGGTTTGGAATCCTTCCAGAGAGGGAGACCCCACAACCTCTGTGGGCAGCCAGCTCCAGGGCTCCAGCAGTCTCAAAGCAAGTAACTTTTCCTTATCTTCAGATGGAACCTTCTTGGTCCCAGTTGGTGACTGTTGCCCCTTGCCCTGTGGCTGTTTGGCCCTACCCTCCTGCCACTCATCCTTTAACTCTTGCTGAGCATTGATGAGATCCCCTCTGAAGCTGCTCTTCTCCAGGCTAAACAACTCCATTTCTCTCAGCCTCTACTCCTCACAGAGATGCTCCAGTCCCATCAGCATCTTCACGGCCTTCTGCTGGACTCTCTCCAGTAATTCCTTGTCTCTTTTGAATTGGGGATCCCAATTCTCCTTGGAGGGCACCATCCTCCAAATGTGGCCTCATCAGGGCAGATCTGCTTCTCACATTCTTCATGCACTTCAGGAGACCATTTGCCTTTTTGGCCACAAGAGCACATTGGTGACTCATGGTGAACTTGTCCACCAGCCCATCTTGAGTACTGAGTTTAAGAGGGACAGGGATCTGCTGGAGAGAGTCCAGTGGAGGGCTATGAGGATGATGAGGGGACTGGAGCACTGCCTGATGAGGAGAGGCTGAGGGACCTGGGGCTGCTTAGTCTGGAGAAGAGAAGACTGAGAGGGGATTTAATCAATGTTTATAAATATCTGAGGACTGGGGGTCAGGAGAGGGGGGACAGGCTCTGCTCACTTGCTTCCTAGGACAGGGAGCAATGGATGGAATCTGCAGCACAGGAGGTTGCAGCTCAACGCAAGAGGCAACTTCTTGACTGTAAGGGTCCCAGAGCACTGGCACAGTCTGCACAGAGAGGTTGTGGAGTCTCCTCTGGAGCCTTTCAAGTCCTGTCTGGATGTGTTCCTGTGTGACCTGAGCTAGATTGTCTGGTCCTGCTGTGGCACGGGTGTTGGACTCAATGATCTCTTTGGGTCTCCTCTAACCCCTAACATCCTGTGAGCCTGTGATGCTGTGAACACTACGTGATCCTTCTCCACGGAGCTGCTTTGCAGCAGGTCAGCCCTCACCTCTACTGGTGCAGGGGATTATTCCTCATCAGCTGCGGAACCCTCCAGTTGCCCATAAGGTTCTTATACGTATTTCCTGGGGGGGATGAGGAGCAGGGAGGGAGAAGGCTGAAGGAAGTTAGCTCTGAGCACTCATTGTTTCAGAGATTCATCACTGACTAAAAAAAAAATGTAATCATTTAGCCACTTTCCCATATGTGCTATTGTTCTAGCCTCTGCGTGTCACACAGGAAGGCGTCTTCTGCTGCTGCTGCACCTTGAAAGGAAATGGAGTGGCTCAGCCACTCACTTAGGTTTCCTTTTTTTTTTTTTTTTTTTTTTTTTTTTTTTTCCCCCTTTCCATCATTGTGTCAAGGTTAAAGTTTGTTTTCCTGAAGAATACCAACATGTAAACACGCACCCAATAACACCGCCAGGCTCAAACCTATTGTGCTTTGTCCTCTCCACAGAAGTTAAAACATCTGTTGGTCTTTCAGATAATGGGTGCTCCACTCCAGCAGCACTTAGCATTGAATTTAAAGGACATTTCCTTCATTAGAAAGTTTCATGCCAAGGAGAAGAAACATAAAGGAAGTCTCCACAGACACATTATGCTTTTAATCGGTACTTCTGTGTTCCTTACACCCCCACCTTCGCCTCACCACCAATGCTCTCCCTACCTCCCCACCCCCAATCTTCAAATCATAGAATTGGTTTGCTTAGAAAAGACCTTGAATGGCTGAGAGCAGCCCTGAGGAACAGAACCTGGGAGTCTGGGGTGATGGAAAGCTCAAGATGAGGCTGCAGTGTGAGTGCAGCCCAGACAGCAACTGTGTGCTGGGCTGCAGCAAGAGCAGCTGTGGGCAGCAGGGCAAGGGAGGGGATTCTGCCCCTTTGCTCTGCTCTCTTCACACCCCACCTGGAGTACTGTGTACAGCTCTGGAGCCCCCAACACAAGAAGAACATGGAACTGTTGGAGCCAGTCCAGAGGATGCTGAGAGGGCTGCAGCAGCTCTGCTGTGATGACAGGCTGAGAGAGTTGGGGCTCTGCAGCCTGGAGAAGAGAAGGCTTCCAGGAGACCTTGAAGTGGCCTTCCAGTATCTGAAGAGGACCTACAGGAAGGCTGGGGAGGGACTATTGACAAGGTCTTGTAATGACAGGATGAGGAGGAATGGGTTTAAACTCGCAGAGGGAAGATTGAAACTGGATGTTAGGAGGAAGTTGTTTGCAGTGAGGATGGTGAGACACTGGCACAGGTTGCCCAGGGAGATTGTGGCTGCTAAATCCCTGCAAGTGTTCAAGGCCAGGTTGGATGAGATCTTGAGTGACCTGTTCTAGTGGGAGGTGTCCCTGCCTATGGCACCGGGGGGTTGGAACTGGATGAACACTGAGGTCCCTTCTAGTCTAAACCATTCTGTGATCACCAACTTGGATTTTATTCCATGGCTCTGTTTATCTGGATTTTATCTGAACTAAATCACGTTATTTGTGAAAACCAAGTGAAAGGTCTAGAGAACAGACCCTGTGAGGAGCAGCTGAGGGAACTGGCATTGGTTAGTCTGGAGAACAGGAGGCTGAGGAGATACTTCTACAATTCTCTGTATCAAAGTGTGGTTTGGTCTCTTCTCCCTAGTATCAGGTGGTAGAACAAGAGGAAATGGCCTGGAATTGTGTCAGGGGAAGTTTAGGTTGGGTGTTAGGAAAAATTTCTTCCCTGAAAGAATAGTCAGGCATTGGAACAGGCTGCCCAGCGAGGTGGTGCAGTCACCACCTCTGGAGGTGTTCAAGGAATGCGTGAACATGGCACTCCGGGACTAGGTCTAATGGCCATGATGGTATAGAGTTGACAGATGGACTTGATCTTAGAGGCTTTTTTTCAACTGAAGCAGTTCTATGATTCTAAGCAAGCTTTTCCAGCAGAAATAAATTCCAAACAGCAGCTTCACAAATATATAACTATGGGCTAAAGGGGTTGGAAAGCACAAAAATCAATATTGTCTCTAAGCTTGTTCAGCAACCCAGGTTTTTAGTCTGTGCTGACCTCTAACAACAAAGAAGCTTAACATATTTATTGCCCTGGTATGTTTTAATTTTAAAGAGCATTTGAAATAATTTGATGCATCTGTATTTAATAGCTGCAAACCAGTGAGTAAATATTACTTTTTGTTTGTTTGTTTTCCTTATCAGATAATGTCTTTGGTTGGGAGAGACCTTAAAGATCATCTAGTCCAACCTTCAACCCAGCACTGCACAGTCACCACTAAACCATGCCACTAAGCACCAGGTCAACATGTCCTGTCACTTGCCACAAGGGAGAAAAGGCTGTCCCCATCCTTGCTCCAACCACCTTTCAGGTAGTTGTAGAGAGCAGTGAGCTCTCCCCTCACCCTCCAATTCTCCAGACTGAACAATCCCAGCTCCCTCAGTCACTCCTTGTAGGATCTTTGCTCTAGGCCCTGGCACTAGAATCATAGAATCAGTCATGGTTGGAAGGGATCACAAGGATCATCTAGTTCCTTTCTCCAGGAGCTGTTAGATCAAAACCCAGTCAATTAAAACATTTTCCTTATCCTTTTCCCTAATTGCATCCACAAATGCTTCTGTTGTTTTTGGGGTTTTGTTTTGTTTTGGATTTTTTTCAGATTTAAAAACCATATTGCCTTATTTCTTTATTAATTCCTTCTTTTCTTGCTGTGTGATGTTTTTCCTTCTCCTTTCTTTTACCCAACCCCCTCCCTTAGCTCCTTCTCCCCAGGATAACAGAGTGACTAGACTGAGCAAACACTGAAGCAGACAATGTACAGATTGCTTTCAAATGCACAAAAAAACCCAAAAAACCTCCCCCAAACTGGGGGAGAAGAGGCACAATTTGATAGGGATCTTTCCCCCCTTTTTAATCATAATGTTGTTACAGCAATATAAGTAAAATAGTCTCTGATGGTTTTTAAATAGGTCTCTAAGATCAGGCAGTGCTTGAGAAGTTGGAGCTCAACAATTTTCTGCATACTGGAGCAACATTAGGGAGAAAAAAAGAGTGGAAGTAAGAGTGCTGCACTGAGCTCTGCACAGCCATCTCATCTCACATGATGAAGACCAGACATAGTTCTGTGGGAAGATCTGTTTAGAGTTTGGCTGTCATCAGGCTGAGCTGAATTTAGTGGGCCATTTTGTTGCCCTCATCTTAGCTCTTGATTTTTCTTGCCTGGCTGCTTCTGGTTGTTATCCAGAGAGCCATTCCCATGTCTAAGAAATTAATTGATGCTGCAGTCTTGCTGGGCTTTGTTTTCAGCTGCTACATTTAACTGATTATTTGTCCAGAGGCGGTTCTTCAGATACAGAAATCTGAATAAAATGAGCAGTGAAACCAGAACATTTTCTCACAAGTCACCAGACAGACATTGAACACAATGTGTAGAATTGCAGTTGGTTAGCAGATTTGTCTCAATGCAGGCATGTCTATCTAGAAGTCCTTGCCTAAGAGATGTTGCACACTCATGTCTCCATTGGGAGCTTCATGATGCCAGCTCTCCACAAACCTCCAATGTGCAGAAAGACAACTGCAGTCAACCCATCTCTTCTACAAGTGGAGGTATGTAAATATATCTCCTTATGACCAGAAGGCTGCCATTATCACCTGGTTTAAGAGATTCGAATGCTGTCCCTGGGCACTTATCTCAACAATTAGCTCACACTCTGTAAGAGCTATCACTTGTTTTTCCTGAGCTGTATCTCGGTGGGTGCAGCAGAGGACATCGGTATACATAAGAAATAAGAACTGAAACATCAACCTGTATTTTTGATGAGGCACTGCAGAACGACTTGGGTCTGAGTCCAAGAACAAATAGAATTTATGAGTAGTTGGGGTGAAAGAAAACTCTTTTCTTTGCACTTTCAGTTCTTTTCTTTGCAGGACTCAAAGATTGGCTGTCAAAAATTCCTCCTTTACATGACAGACTAGGACAAGATGCAGAACCTCTGTTGCCAGACTGACTCTTCTGGCTTCCCAAACAATAACAATATGTATCTTTCTAGCTCCTCTCACCTCATATTTGGTGCATCCTGTAACTGAATTGTTAAGCCCCTGTGTCTTGCAGGCTTCCCTGGAGACTCGGTGTAAATGCTGACCTAGGGCCCGCACTGGCTTTCACCTTTAGGAGAGTACCACGCTGAGGTTTAAAACGAGTGAGTATTTCTTTGTGTTAATCCATCATAAGTTTCAGGCAGCAGCTTGTGCTTCTCTGGTTAGCCATTGCGGATCTCAGCAGTGTTTACAAGACTGAAAACTTTGCACGTTACAGCATAGAAAGGACGGCGTAGGAGCTAGTGACAAGAGCTGACCCTTCCATCAGAGAGAAACTGATTATCAGTCAAGTTTTTATTTGCCTGTGTAATACTCAAGATACCAATTAACTACCTGTCTTTTCCCTATTAGTGATAGCCGCACTGTGTTACGCGGGGAAAATGTCTTGGTCCAAATTAACAAGGCACAAAGCTCTAGTTGGGCAGCAATTAGCAGACAGTGTCATTGCCACGTCTCGCTAATAAGATGAAACGCTAGAGAAGGAAATGTATTTGGTGTGTTTTAATGGAGGCTGCAGATCAAATAACATCTCCCAGATTTCTGAGGCCGAGTAAACAGAATGACTCCCCGTTGTGATAAGTCATCCTGGATCGATGGTGGAACTGGAGTAATCGTTGGCATGTAACTGATGGGGAGAAGGGGGGAAAAAAAGTACAGAGCACCAAGTTTTGTCTTGTCAGATGAACAGCCTCATTTTCAGCCTGCAAAAGAGTTTGACCAACTCTGTGCTAGGCAGGAGACAGATGCTAAGGGAGCTGGTTTGGTTTTGCAGACAGATATCTACCGTTCCAGCCTACCTCCCTCTTGTTGCCCAACCCCAACCCAGGATCAACAGGACTCTAATGCAGGTTTCACTTATCTGACCTCCACATGTGCTCCTTGAGGGGACAGAAGCTTAGATAAATGCTCTGGGTTTTGAGGTCATCTCTGTAATAGGATTAAAAATATTAAATGGCTCATAAATTTGTTTTACCAGGGTAGCGTTGCCTGCCTGAGCCTGTATCATTTTTATTGCTCACTACAGTTATGTTTATTGACAGACAAGGATTATAAAATGATGACACAAAGCAGTAGTTATTCTGGGTTCCAGCAGGAACAATAAATTCTCTTCCTCCAGTTCTGGAAATGTTTCAAGGTTTTTCCTTCATGAATAGTGAGTCTATAAAGCCACGGTGTTTTCTTGACTAGCATTACTCATTTAGTTTACCTGTGTTGCTCCAATTGGTAGAAGAAAGAAGAAAATACTAGAAAATGTACAAAGTCCCAAACAGAGAGAGATGTTTTGGGTTTTTTTCCTCTCTTAGTTGCCAACATCAAGAGAGAGTTTCATCTATCTAGAGATGCTTCTAAATGCTTACACAAAAACCCCACAAAAACTCCAAGCTAACATTCAGGGCAGAAAAACAAACAAACCAAACCAGCAACCCCCCAAAAAAATCTTGGTAAACAAGATTGAACTGCAAAAAGACATAAAGAACATCCACACTTTGAAAGACATAACAAAATGACACAGAAGCAAGCCTGCATCAGAAGTCTGTTGAAGCCCAACTTTGCACATATTAGATCACAGAATCAAAGTGGTTTGGGTTGGAAGGGACCTTTAAATGTCACCTAGTCCAATCCCCTCTTCAGTAAGCAGGGACATTCTCAACTAGATCATGGTTGCCCACAGCCCTGTCGAGTCTCACCTTGAATATCTCCAAGGATATAGTCAGTTACTTTGCAAATCTGGCACTAAGAAGACATAAGAAATCTGCTGTCCTGTGCAAAACATCACAGAATCACAGCAATCTGGCATCGTAGGTGTTAAAAGGGACCCCTGGAGGCCATCTCGTCCAACTCCTCTGCCAAAGCAGGGTCACCCACAGCAGGCTGTCCAGGATTACAATGTCCAGGTGGGTCTGGAATCTTTCCAGAGAAGGAGACTCCACAACCTCTCTGGGCAGCCTGCTCCAAGGCTCCAGCACCCTCACAAGAAAGAAGTTTCTCCTTATGTTTAGGTGGAACCTCCTGTGCTCTGGTTTGTGCCTGTTGTGCCTTGCCCTGTAGCTGGGCACCACTGAGAAGAGTCTGGCTCCATTCCCTTGATTCCCACCCTTTAGATATTGGCCATCATTGAGAGATCCCCTCTCGATCTTCCCCAGGCTGAACAGTCCTGTGTTTCTCAGCCTTTCCTCCTCACAGAGATGCTCCTTTCCCCTCAGCATCTTTGTCACCCTCACTGGACTCTCTCCAGTAATTTCTTGTCTCTCTTGAAGAGGGGAGCCAAGAACTAGACCCAGTACTCCACATGTGGCCTGGCCAAGGCAGAATACAGGAAGAAAAATGAGAGAGGTGGCATCCTTCCCTTTCGTTCTACTTCAAATGTCAGATTTTTCAAGCCTCTGTCATTTATCTTCTCTTCCCTTTGCCCTTTTAATATTTGTTTACATCTTTCCTATAGCCTGAAGGCTGACACCAGATTCTAACTGAGGTATGACTGATCTCAAGGATACATAAACACAGAAAGGCTGAGGTTTAAAAGGACCTCTGGAGGTCATCTTGTCCAATTCCCCCCTCAAGCAGGGTCCCTAGAGCCACCTAGAAGCTGTTACCCTTTAAAATCAATATATCTGAGAATAGGGAGAACAATTTCCAACACTGTTGCCACTGTTTACACACACCCACTCCCCCCCAGCTTCCAACTCCTCTTCTGTCTTGTGGTACTTCCACACTGATTTTCCCACATTTCACATGTATTAAAAAAACAGTTCTCCTGTTCAGCAGAGAAGGACTTGGGGGTATTGGTGAGTGAAAAGTTGGACATGAGTCAACAATGCAGGCCAGAACCAGCTGTGCTGGGCAACAGGTGGAGGGAGGGGATTCTGCCCCACTACTCATGCCGCACACTGCTGAGGCCCTACCTGCAGTGTGCCTCTAGCAAATTTCCATCTGTTGATTTGGGAACATCTTTCCAGTTTCTGCCACCCATTCCAAATTTAAAAGCCTCCTCAGCACCTAATAATCCAGGCCATTGCTCAGCACAGGACTGAATAGATCTGGTCTCAAAAACACCCCATTTTCAATGTCCTCCCAGTTTGACAACCAACCATTGATCGTAGCTCTTTGATTTTGTTTTCCCAGCCAGCTGTGAGCCTTCTCTGCAGTGATTTAATCATGTGCCTTAATTTGCTTACGAGAATGCGATGTAGGAGACTCGAGAGCCTCACTGAAGTCAAGATATATCACATCTACTGCTTCCCCCTTATTCACTTATCCTGTCAAAGGAAGAAATTAGATTGGTTTGATACAATTTGTCCTTGACAAATCCACATTCACTAGACTGTTATTACCCTCGAGGTGCTTATAAATTGATTGATTGATCCTCCACCATACTGCTTCAGTTCAAGGAAAATCACTTCACCAGCATCTACTCTGACGTGCAGCTAATTGGGCTCAGTTCTGTGATTTCCTGTGCTGGTTTGGTTTCACTTCCAAAAAAAAAAAAAAAAAGGTCCTCCTAACTGTCTACATGGCGTGTTCTTGATGGTCAGACTTGATGATCTCTAAGGTCTCTTCCAACCTCAACAGTTCTATGATTCTATGATTTTCCTCAGCCCCAAAGCTAAGCAGGTTATGGGACCTTTACCTGCCGTACTTAGGAACACCAGACCTATAAACACTGCCCATGCTCATGAGCAGACCACGTACCCTCTAACAGACCTCTTTCTACTGCTTTACTCTTCTGCCCCCGTTTGATGGATGTTGGTCTCTTCTCCCGAGCAGCAAGTGAATGATTCTAGGATTAGAAATGGTAGGACAAAACGGCCTCGAGTGGCACCAGGGGAGGTTTAGGTTGGATATTAGAAATAATTTCTTCCCCCAAAGGGTTGTAAAGGTCTGGAACAGGCTGTCCAGTTTAGGGCCACAAACTACCTGGGACTGGAGGTCAGGAATGCCACTTGCTCCTCGTGGCAGTTTGAGGGGTCCCAGGTGCCACCTAAACAAACCCATAGAGACAGAAGCCCAGCCCAGGGCGATGGACCTGCACGTCCCAGGAGATTGTAATATTGCAATATTGCAATAATGTTATGCTATGCCTTTCTGGCATCACAGCTTGAAAGATAGTGCTTGGCTGCCCTTCTGCCCCTTCCTTGCCTTCACTGCTCCCAGCAGTGCACTCTTCTCTCACGGCTTGTGGAGGAACTGGAGGCCACTGAGGCATTGTAGACCCAGGTGGGGGAGGCAGGCACCGACTGAGGGGGTGGAAGGGCTGCAGGGCTCTGGAAGCCTGGGTTGAGCCTAGTGCATTTTATACTTATCCTACCTGATCGCTTTATATATATATGTATGTGTGTGTGTATATATATATATGTGTGTGTGTATATATATATATACACACATATATATAGATGCTGTTTTTTATATATATATATGTATATATATGCTGTTATTAATGAGATTCTCTCCGAACTTCCAATCAGTGTCCAGTGTCCTCGTTCTTACCCCTGGCAAGGGTAAAGAGTGGATTCTGATCTCCACAAGTGGGTATGCTCCTGCCTTACTTGGGAGTGAGACTGAAGACACTGCTCACTGACAGGAAGTTTCAAGGGAGATTGTATTTACAGGTGCATACGTGTAAAGGACAGTCAGGTAGAATGAGCACATCCACAAGCCAGGCCAAGTCTTTAGGACTAAAACCTTCCGGACTCCTCCACCCTCTCACCCTGTGCAGGCCTGAGCGCAGGCCGCAGCTCCCTCCCCGGCTCGGGCCCACAGGGCCTCGGCAGGCCTCGTGACGCAGCTCCAATTCCCTGCAGCCTGAGGCCATTTCCCACACACACACCGGGACGGGAGGAGGGGCAGCGCCTCCCGCAGAGAGGTAAGGTAGGAGAGGCAGGGAGGAGAAGAGAAGAGGCACTGCCTCCGATACCAGAAAGAGGAGGGGAATGACGATATTACAATATTCTGGGATGAGCAGGTCTGTCCCCTGGGAATGGACTCGGTCTCTGTAAGTTTTCTTAAGGGAACCTGGGCCCCGGCAAACCGTCGCACCGGGAAAGTGGCAGATCCCCCATCACAGGAGGGATTTAAAAGCCTTGTAGATGTGGTGCTGAGGTGGGACATGGTTTAGCAGTGCTGCGTTAATGGTTGGACTTGATGGTCTTAAAGATATTTTGCAGTATTAGCAATTGTGTGGTTCTAGGATTCTCTGAAAACGTGGCCGGTGACCGACCAGTTCTGGGGAGCAGGAGCAATCATTTTTCCTCTCACTTGTTCAAAAAAAAAGTTCCAGATGAAGAGCAGAACCCAGTAGATGGAATTATCAGCAATAAATATTTGTAATTTATGTAAATGAAGCTGCCCAGAACTGTCTCATCTCATTTTTTGTTGGTTGTTTTTTTTTTTATCCTACAAAGGGAGCAGGGAGCTTCAGTTTCCTAAGCCGTTTGACCCTGAGGCTTACATTTGGAATTCCATGCCAATAGATACCACATAATTATTATTTTAATTAGAAAAGTTGCAAAAATACTCTGCTGAGACTGCGGAGGGCCACGTCCTACCATGGGTACCGCAGAGTTTTACTGAGCACAGCTGGCTTTTCAGCTCCAAACGAGCTCAAGATTTTGGCATGGCAAACCTCACATTGCGGCGTGAATTTACTGAATACACATTTCACGGAGTCACAGAATGGCAGGGCAGTAGGGATTGGAAGGGACCTCTGCAGATCATCTGGTCCAACCCCTCTGCTAAAGCAGGGCCACACACAACACATCGCCCAGCATCACGATGTCCAGGTGGGGTTGGAATCTTACCAGAGAAGGAGACTCCACAACCTCTCTGGGCAGCCTGGTCCAGTGCTCTGGTCTGAACCCAAGGTGACCACAGTATTCCACTGTTAACTGCTGAAGATTGCACTTTGAATTTGTGCAGGCAGCTAAACAGCACAGGGCTGCACACCCAGTCCATCACAGGCAGATGAAAGAGAGTACAGGAAAAAGAGAGTTTAATAGCACAGAAAATAGCAATAACAATGATAATAGTAATAACAACAACAACAATAATAATAATACACAAAACAAGTAAGGCACAGTGCAACTGCATTCAATTTCAGGAGCTTCACTACAAGTACATCCAGGTGCAGGAGAAAGGTTCAGAGAAAGGCAACAAAACTGGTGAAGGATTCAGAAAGGAAGCCTTATGAGGAGCAGCTGGGGGAACTAGGATTGCTTACTCTGTAGAAAAGGAAGATGAAGGGTAACACCATTGCTCTCTACAGCTCCCTGAAAGGAGGTTGGGGTGAGGTGGGGATTGGTCTTTTCTCTCTCATATAGGTGATAGAATGAGAGGAGATGGCCTGAAATTGTGCCAGGGAGGTTTAGGTTGGATATTAGGGAAAATTTCTTTACTGAAAGAATGGTCAAGCATTGGGCTGGAACCCCTCAGCCAACGGGACAAGCTGAGGGAGTTGAGGTTTTCAGCCTGGAGAATACAGGTCTCCAGGAGACCTTCAGTACATAAGGAGGTCTTATAAGAAAGCTGGGGACAGACTTTTTAGCAGGTCCTGTTGTCACAGGACAAAGGGTGATGAGTTTAAAGTGAAAGAATGAGTTTTAGACCAGAGAGAAGGAGGGAAGTGGTTACACTGAGAGTAGTGAGGCTGTGCCCCAGGCTCCCTAGAGAGGTGGTAAGATGCCTTGTCCCTGGAACCATTCCAGATAGGATTGATTTGGGGCTCTGAGCAACCTGGTCTAGTTGCAGATGTCCCTGCTGACTGCAGGGGAGTCAGACTAGATGACCTTTAAAGGTTCCTTCCAACCCAAACTATTCTGTGATTTTGTGATCTATGTTTGGAGTGCTGAGACATATTTCTGAGGGCTGGGAAAGCACCAAAATAATAGATGATTTGTTTCGAAGATAATGCAAAACACCAAATAGGTCATTAGGGAATAATGTGATTTGAGGAAACATTACCACAGAGCCAAATGAATAGATTAATGACATCATTTTGCTGTTTTCTTTTGTTTCACTGTTTGCAAACATATCATAGAAAACATTTGCAGAATGAGAGCATTTTTGTTGTGTTCCATCACCTACCAGTGTAAATATAGCCATTTGCTTCATTTTATAAGCAGTTAAATTACTCTGAGTCCTCCTATACTTTGGTGAATAAGAGATGTCTGCGTTAGGATTTAAGTGCCCTTCCTCCTCTCATCACTAAGGGCATGTTTGTGCTTTCCCAAAGGATGCAACATGATGCAGACTTACTCTGCATTGTTGTCTGGACAAAAGAAGGCTGAGAGGAGACCTCATTGCTGTCTACGACTCCCCAAAAGAAGGTTGGGGTGAGGTGGGTATCAATCTCTTGTCTCTAGTAGCAGGTGATAGAGAGGAAACTGCCTGAAGTTGTGCCAAGAGAGGTTTAGGTTAGAAATTAGGAAAAAATTCTTTCCTGAAATAGTGGACTGGCACAGGAACAGGTTGCTTAGGTAGATGGTGGAAGCCCTATCCCTGGAAACATTCAAGGTCAAACTTGCTGGGGGTCTGAGCAACCTGATGTAGTTGAAGATGTCCCTGCTCACTGCAGAAGGCTGGACAAGATGACCTTCAAGGGTTCCTTCCAACTTGATGCACTCTGTGGGTCTTTGAATTGCTACACAACAGGAAAACAAGCAGCTCCTCAAATGTTGCAGAAACATTTAAGAGCTTTATAGAAACAGGGAAATAAGTTCAAAGATGCATTTTGACTTAATTACCTATTAATTTGAATATGAGGCTTGGACCACGGCTTAGTTCTCTGCCCTAGTTTTATCTACCTAAGCTAAAGGATCTTTCTTTGTAGCTCTGAAAAGTGCAGCTGGCTAAGAGCATTGTTCCCAGGGCTGTTTGTGCCCCTCCTGACACCACCAAGGTTACTTGTGAATAAGAAGCACGTTTGCTTCTGCCACATCAGAAAACAATTAATCTTCATTGTTTACCAACCAGGAGTAATCAAAAGCAGTAGGGAACGAAACTGTTTTCAGGTACCTATGAAGATATTACAGAAGAAAAGGCAAACGTGCAGACTAAAGCTGAGGAAAGCTCCTAGGCTGCCTCTTAGAGGAAAATAAAGATTTGGGGGACTTAAAAAAAACAGATTAATATTTTTCATGTTTCAGTGAAGATATATTTGATGGTGCAAACTCCAGCTGTATAGCAAAGCCATCCAGAGCAGATAGAGAAGGGGAGGTTGTAGTGAAGTGAGGGTTGGTCTCTTCTCCTTAGTGTCAGGTGATAGAATGAGAGGAAATGGCCTGAAATTGTGCCAGAGGAGGTTTAGGTTGGATACTAGAAAATATTTCTTTTCTGAAAGAGCGGAATAAGTTGCCCAGGGTAGTGGAGTCATTATCCCTAGAGGTCTTCAAGAAATCTCAGAACATGGCACTTTGGACATGTTTAATGGCCATGGTGGGCTGAGGTTGACAGACATCTGGATCTTGGAGGTCTTTTCCAACCAAAACAATTCTATGACTCTATGATTCTACAACAGCTGCTTGCTTTCTTCTTTTTTTTACTCTTTTCTTTCTTTCTTTCTTTCCTTCCTTCTTTCTTTCTTTCTTTCTTCAGCAAGGTTCAATACTGAGTGGGTTTTAAAAGATAGAAAATTAAAAATCATAATTTCAGATTCATGTACCAGAATGCTGCAAGTTCTGGAGAACGTTCTTGGGTTCAATATCAGATGTTGCACGTGGTACTTCTAGGCTGCAAATCCCTGCTCTACAGTAGCTCCCTGGATCCTATAGTGAAGGTGGTGAAACACTGGAATAGGTTGCCCAGGGTGGTTGTGGATGTCCTCTCCCTGGAGGTGTTCAGAGCCAGGTTGGATGGAGCCTTGAGCAATCTGGTTTAGTGGAGGATGTCTCTTTCCATGGCTGGGATGGGGTTGGAACTAGCTGATCTTTAAGGTCCCTTCCAACCCAAACCATTTTATGATTCTGTGACAACTTCCTTTAGCAGGAAACATTCAGCTAGAGGATGGTTTTTCACAGGCTTGCAAAGGTGAATCTTCCACCAGTGTTAAGCACAGAGCTCAGAATACCATTGGGGAGAAAATAACAAAACAAAACAAACCCAAACCAACCAGCACACATACTGACAATCAAATAAAACATAAAAAAAAAAAAAAAACCAAGATGCAGTTTGTAGGCAATACCAGCAGGAAAACAAAATACCTGCCTGAGATTCAAATCCTAACCTAGCATTCTCCACATTGTTAAAAGTTCTTTTTACATGGAAGTTTTTTTTTTCCCACTGAATTTATCCTGGAGTATCTAAGCCTTGTGCAGCTGCTCCCCTGCTACTGTGATTATCTGAGAAGCCAGCTGAAAGCTCAGCTTTAGGCTTCTTTTTTTTTTTTTTCTCATCTGCTGTTGCTTTGCTGTAGTTATTTGATGAAATGCTGCATGACAAAGGGACACAGTTCAGAGCATAAACAGAAATACCCTTAGAGAAGTATTAAAAATCTTAGGCACGTTTTTAAACTGTTCACCAGTGGTTCTAGTCTCCAATGATGTTGCTTCCATTGGTGCCAGAATGGTGCAGAGATCCCTGGGTGCAATGTAGGATTTCAGGTGAGGAACAAGAGGAAATGGCCTCAAGTCCGGATGTGGTCCCAGCAGGGCAGAGCAGTGGGGGGAAAAAACCTTTCTTGACCTGCTGTCCACACTCTTCCTTATGAACCTCAGAATACTGTTGGCCTTCTTGGCCACCAGGACACAGTAGTGGCTCATAGTGATCCTGGATGCAGTGATCTTCTGCTGGGACACTCCAGGCTGAGACAAAGGCATAGAATGCCAATATCCAATATGCCAGTCATCACCTAGTAGATCTGTCCAGCAGATTCAAGAAGCAGCAAGTCTTACTCTGTGTCTAACAGAGTGAAAAGCAAAGAAAAAGCGGGGGGGGAAACAACTACAAGAAGCTTTAGAAATAATTAGGTCTGTAGATTAAACCAGCTCAAGGTCCTGTTGTGCTGCCAAAGAAGAACTCTACGAGGGAGCTTTATGCTGTTTACACAGCGCATGGCAACGTTTCTTCTAGGTAACCACTTATGCATCTGGGGAAAAGAAAAAAAAAAAAAAGAGGTTTTTATTTTAGGGAAGATGGTCTTCAAATAAAATGAAGCAGAACTACTCAACAGGCTGGGAATGCTTTGGGACAGTCTGTTGGGACAGATGGTTGCTTAACAAGGGTGGTCTCCTGAGCAGGTTTCTCTGTCTGCGTTCCAGGTACCTGCATGCAGGGAAGCAGATCTCATGTGCCATTTCAAATGCCTATTGATTGTGCCAGTGAGGAGAGGGGGAGAGACAGAGAGAGAGAGAGAGGTCCATCTTTGATAAAGAATTTGATTTGATGATCACTCACAGACCACACCACATGAAGTCTTGACACTATCTCTTCACCCTAATTACTTGGTGAGCCATCTGGTGCACCTGCTGTTGCAGAGAGGCAGGAATAACAATTTTACACCCTCCCTCCCTTTTCTTTTCCTTTTTCCTTCACACTGAGATGGATCTTTTAAGTGAACATCCACCTGACGTGGCCAGACAGTGCAGATGTAGACGCAGGTGCAAACTCGGTCAACCATGCCTCCAGATGGCTCTTGCTTATTAAGACAGCCAAAGTAATAACCCCAGACAAAGGACCTCCAAGAGAAAGAAAAACAACCAAGACCATACTGCAGGAAAGCACTAGCTTCAGAGATGGAGCTTATGAGGATCCCAAAGATGTAATCAGCTTGGAATCTGTGGTGAAAAAAGGGCTGATCACCCCCACCACCACCCCCCTTTGAAATTCGGATGATAAAGACAGATTGATAATTGAGCAATCGGGGGAAAATGGTTCAAATGCAACAGTCTGTCCTAAAAGCTGATTACATAACTGCCAAGAGCTAGGTGCCAAAATGCAAGCCATGGGCTTCCTTTCCTCCTGCTAAGTAATATGCTCTGCAACTGAGAAAGCCAAGAGACAAAAGCAATAGGATATTTTGTAGTCTGGTTTCTTTTAGACATCCGAAAGATCAGACTTCCCATGGCTGAAGTCCAGGCAAGCACAAACAAGCGACCGAAAACCAAGCAATTGTGCCCTTCCTCAACCTCTCCCTTTAATATCTTTAATTACTGGCTCACAAAGTGTGAAAGTTCAAAGGAATGAGTTCCAGGCTTGGGAAGCTGTCTCACTAAACAAGTTCATTTGAGCAGAAGCAGCTCACAGGAGTCCAGAGGCCACCTCTGCTTCCCCAATTGAATGAGCTTCTCCTTGTTAACCCGAATGCTCTACAGGGGAGAGTCATCTAAAAGGAAAACATCTTTTTCAGCCAGCTTTCCCAACATATCTTCTTTGGGACTATCATGCATGATTTGGAGGTTTTCTGGCCTTAAGATACAGCACAAAACGTGCCCTCCTCTCCAGTGATCATCCCAGCAGCCATGCTGCCCAAATGAGTGCTCTGCTGAGCAGAATTAATTGCTGCTTTCCACCTGAGAGAGGATTTGTGGCAGAGTGCCCAGCAGAAGCTGTGCTACTCGGGACAACAGGTCCAAAAAATCAGCATGCAAAAGTGATGGGAGGTGCAAATCCACAGGCAGGACTCCTTCAGCCCTGTCATTCTGACAGTGACACACAAGCACCATTGGGCTTGTACAAGGAGCACAGCTGGCTCTGCTCCAGGCCCTCTGCAAATTAAGAAGGAAATGCAAGGTGGAGGAAATTCACAGTATCAGGTCTTAGTGAGAGGTGGGGTTGGAATATCCATAAGTCATGCCAAGCTCCCCAGCTTTAGTTCACAGTGACTAGGACAGATCCCTAGGCATGTGCCTTCTCTGAATTTTCCTGCCTAGACTGCTTCTTAAAGCCTGAGGTCTGAACCCCATCAGCCCACAGACTTCCATCACCATGATGGTAATGAGATCCCAAAGCTGACTCATAATTCCTCACATACCCTCAAGATTCCAATCAATTCCTTATCTCTTGTGTCTGATCACATTCTTGGTCTAGCTTTCTTTATAGAATCATAGAATTGTTTGGGTTGGAAAAGACCTCTAAGACTGTAAAATCCAAACTTCAGCAGAACCATTAAACCATGTTCTGAAATCCCATGTCTACACAGTTTCTGAAGACCTCCAGGGATAGTGACTTCATCACCAGCCTGTGCACCCTGTTCCATTGGCTGACCATTGCTTTCTTTTACAGCGGCTTCATCTCTTTCTTCAAAAGCAGGAAAGGAGAGTTTTACTGAGGGTTTGAAAGAGGATAACACAAGCAAGAAAAAAAAGCCATGTTGAGGATTATCATGCTTTGCCAAAATCTCTTTTTAACTCAACACACGGGGACAGCAAAGCCACTTCTTAAGTCCTGTGCTCTGTGTTGTGAGGAACAAACCTTCCCCCTAGAAACCCTGCTTCATGTATTGCCCATTCGGTTTTTTAGCTAGACACAAAGCTAAACCTTTCCTTGTCTTCCTGGAAACTAAGCCAGTCAAACCACTGAAGAGATATATATATATAGGATGCAGGACAGGAGACAGCTGGAATACATCTCTTAGCCTTCTTCTCTGTGGCATTATTTAGCCTTGTCACTGGGCCCAGAGTGACTGGTGTGCATATCTTAATGAGTGACAGCCAAGCAATCTCAAGTGATGAAGTTGTGATCAGCTCCTCCACAGTAAAACAAGGATTTGGCTAAAGCTCGGTTTGGCCTATAAATATATTGTCCTCTTAATGCCCTCATCCACCAGCAGCCTAAAAACTGGAACAAAGGTGTTCTGAAATCAAGGCTTTCAGGGAGTGCTTTGGTTTGGATGTAAAGCCCAAGGCCCGTAGTTTTTTTGATGCTGGAGTTACACTGGGCAATTTCTGAATTCACTGAGGGGCAGCCCTCAGCAACCTCAGGATTTGCATGACAAGGCTGTGCTGTGTGGGATGGATTTGTTTTATAAAGTTGTCTCTTTTCTGGGCTCACCGAGATCTGCAGCAGGTCTATGGGTTCCCATCCTGCGTTCCTAGCAGTGACACAAATTTAATCTCACTTACTAGTGATACTGTCTTGGTTTGAGCTAGAGTAGAATCAGTTCTGGTCAGGGATGTGACTTCTGATCTTAGTTTCTGCTCAGTGAAGGCACTTTCTGAAGATCAGGGCATATTTGCACAGACTGCATTTAGCAGTGGTGGAGAGAGTTACTGCCAAGGGCTGGGCTGCAGAAAGACTCTGGATTAGACCTGTGCAAACCAAGGACTCTGCCACGTCTTGTGCCACACCTGAGAGACAGTAGGTTAGAGATGGCATCTGTGGGGAGAAGCAGACAGGACAGGTGACCCTCAAGTATCCAACAAGGGGATACATCTCATGGATGGCATCGTCAGGATCAAACTGAGGGATCACTAGGGTCAAGCCTATTATTTAATGGCCAGTGTCCCAGGAGGAACCTATCCCATCTGCCTTCAATCTCAAACCATGTGTTCCTGAATCAAGTTCCAGAATCCAGTTCCTGAATCCAGTCCCTATCTGCTGCTGAGTCCAGTCTGGGAATTCCCTAGTGCCTGCCCTCAGCATCAGTGGCATCAGTGATAATGTCATTGCCATCAAGGGTTGGTTATCTCTTTGTCTCTATTTCATTGGATTGTTCTTCTTTCCATCCCAACTGGTTTATCTCCTTTCCCACCCTATCAGTCTTTCCCCTCCTTTCTCTTTCCTTTTGGAAGGCAGAGGGGTTCATAGAGAGGCTCTGGCACTCATCTAGTGTCCAACCCAGCCCTAACCCTTGCCAGATATAAATCAAGCATTCCAGCATTTCAGACATGATTTATCTGAGGCTTATAAGCAGATAAGGGAAAATCAAGAGCCTTATTTTGGGACAAGGTGATTCTTGCAGGAAGTTGAATCCAGCTCCAACATTTTTCTTTCCATTTTTTCAGATTAATTTCCATGTGGGAAAACAAAGTGACAGAGCAAAGTGAGAAGCTTTGTGATCCACTGCAGCACGCAAGACACAGAAGGAAGTTCTTACAGCCTAGCTGAAGCAATCCAACCCCACAAGTGGGCAGGGTAAGAAATGAGCACGGAAAATTACTCAAAAATTATTGTCAGTGGCATTGAAGTTACAGATTCCATAGAGAAGGATTCAGGTAGTTGGGGGAACAAGTTTTCCACTGAGCAGGCTTTCAAGGACTGCACTCCAGCTTGCAAGACTGCAGTCCTTTGGTTCTCCACTCACTCTTGATTTTCTGTCTACACTCGTTACTTCATTTGGGTGAATCTTGATTTATGGATTCCCCTTATGAGTATAAGGGAGCTGAAGCCATCAAGAGTATAAATAAAGCTGTAGCTCAGTGGCAGACACGGAGGTGTGAGAAGTGCAGGCTCAGGCTGCATAGTGCTGGAGGCTCTTTGGCATTTGATGAGCAAGTTGCCTTTATTTATAACATGGAACAGCAGGACGTGTCGTTGTGATTGACTTACAACAACTGCAAGGTCAGAAGTTTGATACACTGAGGGAAAAGTGTCCTGGCAATGTGTATCTGGAGATTGTGTCGAATCAGGGATATGGAAAAGGTTAAACAGGGTAAGTCTAGAAGCTCTGGGCTTTTTATATATCCCAGACTAGCTTTTTAGAAGTCTCTTTGGAGGATACCTAAGGAGTGCCTTCTAGAGCAGAATGCTGAATTCACCCTTTTTGCCACCTTCTACAACCTTTTCACCACCTCTTTACTTGTGCTTTGTCAAACAAGAGCCACTAAAACAATCCTGTCATCAAATCCATGGCACCTACCCCTTCATTGATCCTTGAGAAGTGATAACAAGCCCAGCTAGCAGCACATTTTAATAATTAGAGAGCTATCATTACCATTTTGGCTTGGTGAGGATGTCTGAAAGATAAACTCTACAATCTATTTATAAGCTGAATAAGCAAGAGGACTTAGTGTCCTTTCCTTCTAGTAAATCCATGGTGAGTCTTACATGCAGACTGAAATCATCTAAAAGGCCATCAAATGCATTGTTCTGGTTGGAGATGTCCCTGCTCACACCAGGGGGAAGAGAGAAAATTACCTTTGAGAGTCCCTTCAAACCCAACATATTCTGTGATTCTGTGTTTAAAAGTCATGTAGACGTGGTGCTTGGGGATATGGCTTAGTAGTGGACTTGGCAGAGTAGGGTTAATGGTTGAACTGGAGATCTTGAAGGTATTTTCCAACCTAAATGATTCCATCATTCTATAATTCTATAATTCTATGATTCTATGGTTCTGTGATTCTATAATTCCATGATTCTTTAATTCTGTGGTTCTACAATTCTATGATTCTGTGATTCTATGGTTCTGTGATTCTATAATTCCAGGATTCTATGGTTCTGTGATTCTATGATTCTTTAATTGTATGATTCTATGGTTCTGTTATTCTGTGATTCTATGATTCTTTAATTCTCTGATTCTATGGCTCTGTGAATCTGTAATTCTATGATTTTCTGATTCTACCATTCCATGATTCAAATAAACCAATAAGGCTTCCAATTAAGCTTTGTCTTGCTAGAGGTGGGTATAATAAACACCTCACCAGTGCAGGGAAGGAAATCATTGCACCTGAGATAGAAATGTGGATGTTGCCACTTAGGAAGTGGCCATCTTCCATGAGTAGTCTCATCCACATGAAGTGTTCATCCCAGGACAAAGGCTGAGGGTAAAAAGTTGTTCCAGGAATACCTTTAAGGTATCTCAATAGTATTCGTGTGGAAGGAGAGCTCTAAGAAGAGGCTGAGGGGAGACCTCCTCTGTCTCTACAACTACCTGAAGAATTATAGAATCATAGAAAGGTCTGGGTTGGAAAGGACCTCTGAGGTCATCTAATTCAACCCCCTCTGCAGTAAGCAGCAAGGAAGGTTGTGGTGAGGTTAATGCCCTTTCAAGTTACAACTGATTGGACAGGAGGAAATGGCCCCAAACTGTGTCAGGGAAGATTTAAACTGGATATTAGGATTAATTTTTTTTCATTGAAAGATTGGTCAAGCATTGGGCCAGGCTGCCCAGGGCAGTGGTGGAGTCACCATCCTTGGAGAGGTTTAAAAGCCTTGTAGATGTGGTGCTGAGGGCCATGGCTTACTGGTGACCTAGCAGTGCTGAGTTAACAGTTGAACTTAGAGGTCTTTTCCAGACTTCATGATTCTATGTTTTTGTACCACTGCTTGGCCACACAATCTTCATCTTCTCATTTACAGATCTGGATTTTGTAAGAAAAAACAAAAAAAAATGCAAAACCAAAACCCAAACAAACAACAAAGGTAGAAAAACATCAGGAAAGACAATGAAAAATGGAAAGGCAATTTTGAGGATGCTAGAGATGTGAGGGAAGTCTGAAAGCAGGCCCAAAGACAAGGCTTATGGGGTCTTGAGAACTGTTTCCTAGCAACAGGAATACTATTAAGGGGGATGCTGAAGTCCAGTTTAATGTGTTTAGCTGATGTTCTGAAGAACAAGTGAGTAACATCTAACTCCTTGTTTTATACAGGGCCACTCAGTCAGGTTTTGTAACAGTTTATATAAGAGATCAGTCCTTTTGCATATATATATATATATATATATATATATATATATATANTTCCAGCAGAACAGAATAACTGTTACTTAGGTACTTGCAATTCACTCCTTTAATTAGGACTGCTAATGAGCGTAACACAACAAGATGAAAGCAAAATACTTTCTGCTGGTTTTATGTCTAGGATGCTTAGACTGCTAAGATCACAACAAATCTATGATGGTATTTATGACTAGCTCATAAAAGCTGGTTCCTGGCACAGCTTTAATGTAGTTGAATGCAATGATTTTTAGCTGGGTTGTGAAATTGCTTTAAGTAAACAGCTGCTATGTGACCCCATTTTCAGAGAATCAAAGAATCATGGAATGGTTTGGGTTGGAAGGAACGTTAAGAATCATCTAGTTCCAACCCCCTGTCATGGGCAGAAGCATTTCCTTCTAGACTAAGGCTCACAGACTCATAGAACTGTTTCATTTGGAAGAGACCTCTGAGATTTTCAAGTCCAACCTTCAACATAAGACCACAATGGTCATTACACCATTTCCTGAAATGCCATGTCCACAGCTTTCTTTAATACCTCCAGGGATGGTGATCACATCACCACCCTGTGCAGGCTGTTCTGATACCTGACCACTCTTTCAGGAAAGAAAATGTTTTTAATACCCAATCTAAACCTCCTCTGACACCATTTCAGGCCACTTCCTCGTGTTCTATCACCTGATACTAGGGAGAAGAGACAAAAATATAATAGTATTTAGTAGTTTTTTTTACTATATTATTCTGCTGCTCAGGGTGAGGTTCTAGGTAGCACCTGATATTTATGTTTTTTCCAACAGTCTTTTGAGGGTCTGGCTCTCTTCCCCAGCATCTGGCAGATT
Source organism: Psilopogon haemacephalus (assembly GCA_013396835.1). Taxonomy (NCBI): domain Eukaryota; kingdom Metazoa; phylum Chordata; class Aves; order Piciformes; family Megalaimidae; genus Psilopogon; species Psilopogon haemacephalus. The sequence continues at coordinate 755,150 of VWZI01021474.1, forward strand.
CCAAGACCCAAAGAACAACTCCTAAGCTCAATTCTTTCCAAAATAAACATGATGCAAGCAGGCTCCAGAGCCACCTTCTGGAAAGTAAAAAAGTAACTCTGGATAGGGAACTGTTTTGCCACATCTCATTTCCCATTTGGAGCATAATGTTTTGTTAGCTTAGAGGTGCAGAAGACTCAACAGCAGCATGATTAGGCTCAAACTGGCAAAGCTTCAGGATTCTCTCATTGGAACAGGAGAAGTATTTTGGCTGCTTTCTGTGTTTCAACCCCAGCTGGCAACTAAGTCCCACGCAGCTGCTTGCTCACTCCCACCCAGTGGAATGTGGAGAAGAATCAAAATCAGGTAGAACTCATTGAATGTCTCCAAGGAGAGGGCCTCCACCACCTCCCTGGGCATCCTGTTCCAGTGTTCCACTACTCTTGTACTAAAGAATTTCTTCCTAATACCCAATCTAAATCTACCTTGCTCTAGATTATAACCATTGCCTCTTGTCCTCGAGCTACAAGCCCTTGTAAAAAGTCCCTCCTCAGCTTTCCTGCAGGCCCCCTTCAGGTGCTGGCTTGCTGCTATAAGGTCTCCCTGGAGCCTTCTCATCTCCACATTGAACAACCCCAACTCTCTCAGCATGCCCTCACAACAGAGGGGTTCCAGCCCCCTGATCATCTTTGTGGCTCTATCAGATCCATGTTATTCTTGTATTGAGGGCCCCAGAGTGGGACACAATACTCCAGGTGAGTGGCAGAATCATACTGGTCATACTTCTGGCGACTTTCTACTAGGGCATGAGAAGATTCAAAGTCTTTGGTTTAGGAACCACTAAAACATCCCTGTGCTTTCAACACTCTTCTCATTCCAAATCCAAACCGCAGCACTTCACCAGCTACTTGGAAGAAAATTATCTCTGTCCCAGCCAGAAGCAGAACACTGCATTCCCTCAAGGTAAATTATTGCTTGAATCCATCTGCCTTTTAAGCAGTAGTCTCCAAGGAGGCTAGAAGACCTTTGCAACCCTGTCCCATCCCATCTGACAGGACATCACAGGAGAAGCCTGCAGAAACGCCTATAATCAGGCTCTCCAGGTAGACCTGCTGGGGTAATAAGCTGCCTAATGGCATAGTAAGCAGCCAGGAGTGCTTGAGCCATCACTTCAGGTGACTCACATCTGAAATACCTGCATTTCCACGAGCCGTGGAGATCAGTCATGTCACTTTGGGGAGTTTCTGCCACGAATGGAATGAGACAAAACTGCCAGTCACAGAGGAAACATCATTTCCCACCTAATTTGGCAGGCTCAAAGCCTTGCAACCATCTTTGCTTCCAAATATTCCATGCTCTTTCTGCATGACTCTCTGTGGACGTCTGAATAGAAGGCAGTTCACATCAATGAAAGGATGGGACAGGCACCTTCATGTAAAGCAAGGAAGCTGCTTTCAGAGGAGTTAATTTCTTTACTTAAAAGTGTGAGTTTAATAAAATTAATTGTTCCATCTTTTACCTCCTATCCTGGTTTGAGCTAGACCAGAACCAGTTCTGTTCAGGGATGTGACTTCTGAGCTCAGTCTCTGGTCCATGACAGCTTTTTCAGAAATTCAGGGCAGGTTTGTACACACAGTGGCTGCTTCTAGCACTGAGAACGCTGAATTACTGCCAAGGGCTAGGATGCAGAAAGGCTCTGGTTTAGACTTGATCTTGGGCAGACCAAGAGTACTGCTACATCTTGTGCCCCACTGTGGGCTGCAAGAAGTCAGAGGTGGCACCAGTGGGGAGGAACAGACAGGACAGGTGAACCTCAGCTGACCAACAAGGGATTTCATCCCTTGGATGACATCTTCAGGATCAAGCTGAGGAATCACTAGGATCAAGCCACTTCTTGCGTGTTTTGTGTCCCAGGAGGATTGTTCTGTTTTCAATTCCAATCCCTGTGTTCCTGAATCCAGTTCTTATCTGTTAGTGAGTCTGGGACTTCCCTAGAGCCTCCCCCAATATCAGTGATGTCAATTATAACATCATTGCTATCAGGGGTCGAGTTGGATGTTGGTTTGTATCTCTGTCTCTGTTTCATTGGATTGTTCTTTCCATTCCAGATGATTTAGTTGCTCTCCCACCCCATCAGTCTCTCTCACTTCCTCCCTTTCTCTTCTTTTGGGAAAGGAAAGGGGTTCACCTGTCTAGTGGCCAGCCCAGCCCTACCTAACCACTGACAAATTTTCTTGAAGAAGTTCCAGGTTTTCCCTGAAATAAACTGATTATTTCTTTTAAAGGCAAGTTGAGGTCCAATTAAGATACACAGGCAGAAAAACATTTCAGTAGTGGAACTACCTCTGTAACAAAACTGCCGTCCAAACACAGTCTCACAGAATGATGGGGATTGGAAGGAACCTCTGGACATCATCAAGTTCTCACCCCCTGCTAACACAAATATACCTAGATCAGGTTGCACAGGTATACATCCAAGTGAATACTGAAAGTGTCTAGAGAAGGAGATTCCACAACCTTCTATGTAGAACTTCTAGGTAGAACTTTAGGCACCTCAAGCTTTTAGCAGAATTCTTGGAATACATTTACAGTTTTGTACCTCTCACTTCAAGGCTGGTGAAGGGTCTGGAGAACAGGTCTTATGAGGAGATAGTGAAGGAACTGAGGTTGTTTAGTTGGGGGAAAAGAATGCTATGAGGAGGCCTTGCTCTCTAAGGCTCCCTGAAAGAAGACTGTAGTGAGGTGGGAGTTCTGTTCTGTGATTCTGTGGAGGTCAGCCTCTTCTCCATAGTATCAGGTGATAGAATGAGAGGAAATGGCCAGAAATTGCACCAGAAGAGGTTGAGATTGGATATTAGGAACAATTTATTTCCTGAAAGAGTGGGTAGGTGTTGAAACAGGCTGACAGGGAGGAGGTTGAATCACCATCCCTGGAGGTATTCAAGAAACTTGTGGACATAGCACTTCAGGACTTGTTTAATGGCCATGGTGGTGTTAGGTTGAAGGTTGGACTCTGTGATCTTAGAGTTTTTTTTCTAGCCAGAACAACTTCATAATTCTGTGTAGGCTGACCACCCACGATGAAAGGAAAAAACAGTATCTGTCTGTAGTGAAAGGGATTTGATGCTTGTTACAGTCTGCAGCTCTTACTGCTCTTTCACATCACTTTCAGTCAAAAAACAAGGGTCTGTGCTAACCCTTTTTATCTTCACACCTGAGCACTTGCTTCCAAAATTGCAAGCTTAACATGAAATAAACCAAAGGATGGAAACAGTTCCTGGAACCCTGAAGAAAAACTGCCTGAATTGTAGGCAGGGGTTCCTGTTTTGCTGTTCTAGTTAGGAACAAGGGGTAGTTGCTATGATCTGTTCCTTCTGGTGGCTTAATATCAAAAAAATGACAATGTTTTCTACCACCACTACGTGGCTGTGCTTCTTTTGTGTCATAGAAGAGGAAACCAGTACTTGGGGTGGGGGATATAAAGGTGTCAGCAGAAGTCCCTGCTGAATTGGAAATGCCAAATGGGGGGTTTGCTGTGTCTAACATTTTTAGAGGCTGTTACAGAAGAGTTTATCAAAAGTCAGATAATCTTTCATGTCCTCTGGTAGCTGCCTAATTCTTCTCTGCCTCCTGAAACTGCAAACTCTAGACAGATTCAGCTCATATTAAACATATTTTTGCAGAAGATCATAGAATCATTTTGGTTGGAAGAGACTTTTGAGATCATAGAGTCCAACCATTGGACATCCATTTGATATTGAATAGAATCATAGAGTCGTTTTGGTGGGAAAAGACCTCTAAGATCATTGAGTCCAATAGTCACCCTAACACCACCTTGGCCATTAATCATGTCCTGAAGTGAACATGCAATTTAGCTGCTTTAATTTGATCATGTTAAGCCTTGCCTGCCTGGATCTGAGCTTGCACACCAGAACTGGTTAATTATGGCACCATTAAAAGATTTTAAGAGATTAAACAGTTGTACATGCATTCTGGCCCTGGGTCTTGCTGCTCCTTCTGGTTTAGAAGCAAACACTGAAGAAGCCTTCAAATGGATTACAGAGTATGGTGCTTGTTCTTTACTGTGCAGTTCTATTAAAAGGTTATTTAGGGGCTCTCTTATTGGGGTATCCCTAGATTAAGGATTTATGGAGATACACCAAGGATTTTGAGGTGGCTTCTTAGTAGTTACATACGTACCATATGCTGCTGTTTTTGAAGTTTTCATCTGTTTAATAGTATTGGGGTTTGAGGCTTTTCCTTAACATTTTTTTTGTGGTTAGTGCAGAGATCTACACCCCTAAAGCCAGGACTCTCTTCTACAACTTCATTGCAGATGGTGTTGGCAGGTGATGGTGGATCCTCCTGTGAAGATCTTGGGGTGTTTATCATCCTATCACCAGTGTTAAATGGTGGTAGCTTTGCTGCTGCTCTGATGAACAGTAAATTAAATTTTAAAGAGTAGGAGCATTACGATTCCAAATTAAAAAATCCTCTAGCAGTAGAAGGCAGACAAATTGCAACCCCCCCCAAGATTTACACATTTGTTTCAAATTCACCTTTAAGGAACACAGGAGGAAAAGGAGTCAGTTCAAATAGATGTGATGTTTTATCATCTGGAAGCATGCCTGTTTTTCAGGATCACAGAACTCATGAACTGGTGATCTGAAGGGAGGATCTTTTATTATTGCACCCCTTCTGTTGCCTCTAGAAATGTATTTTTATGATTATTCTGTAATTTTCAGGTTTGTTTTACACGAGTGGTTGTTAATGCTGTGGCTGTTAAGAGAATTTGTTGCTCTGTTAGAAGTCAGAAGTGTAGGAGATCTGCTTGTGTCTGGTTTCTTGCAGTAAGCCAGTCTGATGGACAAGAAGTACACCTTCATAGCAGGTACATTTCTGATCATCTTTGAGACCATGTGGCTTGGAAAAAAACCCAAAGGTTTAAAATTGCTTTGAGAGTGGAGAATGTGAGCTGTTTGATTGTGCTTCCACAGCTTAAACAATGAAAAAAAAAAAAAAAAAAAAAGAGATCTACTGCTACTTAGCCCTGCTGGAGAGTGGGGATCAGGCATGAAAATCTCTTGCCCCAGATCACCTTCTCTGAGTTTACAGGGTTGTCCAATTGTAGGATCAATGGTCTGCAGCTAAAGGAGATCAGTTATTATCAGCATTGCATTAGGATGAGAGGAAACAGCCATAACTTACCCCATGGGAGGTCTAGGTTTGATATTAGGATAAATTTCTTCCCTGAAAGCTTTGTCAAGCCTTGGACCAGGCTGCCCAGTGTGGTGGAGTCTCCATCTCTGGAAGGATTTATAAACCATGTGGATGTGGTGCTGAAGGAAGTGGTTTAGTGGTGGACTTGGCAGCTGGGTTTGATGGTCTTAAAAGTCTGTTCCAACCAAAAGGATTCCATGATTATATGACCTTTTTGGTTTTGAAACCTTAGGAATTTCTCTCTCTCTCGTGAAATTCTGTAGTCTACATTGAGGTTCACCTACCCCTGCCCCAGAGATATTTGAGAGCCAGGAAGATAATATCATAGAAGCTCCTGTTTCACTTGCATTTTTGGTGCAGAGAAATGATAAAACACAATGATGAAAGAGACAGCAAAGCTATGGCAACGAAGACTTTAATGTCCCCGGCAAGATGTACTAACTTGGAGCATGCAGCCTGCTGCAAATCATCTCTAACACACCAAATGATGTGGAGACATTTAGTGAGTAATTGGGGAGCTGCTGGTGCAGCAGCTCGACAGGGAGGCCAGTCAGGAGCTGCTTTAGCCATGAAAGCTACAGAAAAGAAAAGAAAGTATTTTTAAAAAAAGGAACCCATGCTTTTTCCTGTTTTGGCTTTTTTTGTTAGTGGTGGTTTAAAGAATAATCACCCAGGAGTTTAGGTGGCTCCTCCTCTCCGGGCATGGTATCCAAAATGAGCTGCTGAGTTTAAGGTTATTTCTTCTCTGAGAAATATCCTGCAGGGGAAGAAAAAAAAAAAAAAAGAGAAAAAAAATGATCCACAGCTTTTTGCAGCATGTTTTATCAGTCTGGGGATGATGAGGATACCTCTAGGAGGTTTTCACCTGGCAGCTATGCTTACAGCACCCCTTCCAAGGAGGAAGACCAGCTTTAAAAGCCCCAACACCACACTGAAGATACTCCTTATTCTGGGCATGTTTTGCTTGCCCTCCAGCCTTTTCTCCATGAGGAAGGAATAGCTCTCAACAGAAAGCCCTCCAGACAGGCACAAGAAGGCTGGTTCTTGAGGGAGAAACTGACAGTATGGTCTGCTTCTCATGGGGGTTTCTTTGTTGATTTCAGACGGGGCAGGATTTCACCCATAGCTTGTGTAAAGTTTGGCAAGGATTACCAGCATGAATCTGATCCTGAGGGAAGATATCAGAGCACTCTCCTGCACAAATGCTCAGATGTACAGCGTGTGTGAAGAGAACTGAAAGGATCATAGAAAAGACTAATCTGAGATGTGCTTAACAGGCCTGATGATGCTCCCACTGAGGCTGTGGGAGCTGACTTGAGGAGCAAGAGTGGCACGCCAACACGAGTGCTTCACCTCCATCCCTTGTCAAGTTGCCTTCACAGCCATCACAGGGCAGCAATTTCCTTGCTGTACAGCTCCAAATGAAAGCAGCTAGAGTGGCCCAGGAGAGATTTTTAAGCTGGTCACTGCAAATTGATTCATGCAAGTGTCTCTGGTGTGAGGATGTGCTACTTCTTAAGCCATAAAAGAAGGGGGAAAGGAAATGAAGAGGTTGTATGGCTGCTCTCAGGAGAATGTCACGCTAACAAGAGCAGATTGGTGTTAATTTAGCTGAGAGAAGAAGCCTCTCCTCTTGTAGTGCTTGAGGATTTGAGAGTCCAGCAACAGGTTGGTGAGGTAGGCAGACGGAAGGAGCAGGAGGGAGATGGCTCGCAAGCGATTGCACAAGTGTGGAAGTAGGTTATGGTAGGTTAGGAAGTGGGAAGAAAAATACATACGCAAAAAACTACTCAAAAAACCCCAACCCAAACAAACAAACAAACCCCACTCCCCTCAAAAAATAACCCCAAAAAAGCGGCACACCAAGAAAAGAGGAAAGAACAGATGTAGAGCAGCCATCTCTTGGCTGCTTCTAAAGTGTCACTGCTGGGAGACCAGGGCAGGGCATTTCTGCTCTGCTCCACAAAATTTAAAAAGAACTACTACTCTGTAGTAGGACATCCCATAGCACAGAATGGTAGGGGTTGGAAGGGACCTCTGGAGATCATCTAGTCCAACCCCTCTGCTAGAGCAGGGTACCCCACAGCGACTGAGGCAAGGGACAGAAGGTTACATTGTTCTTTATAAGCCTTGGAGTATATATGAAACTATCTCAAGCAAGGCTTCAGAATATCCACCTCGGGGGTACTTCATTCTGAACAGTCAAAAATTTCTGATGGAAAAGCTGCACTTCAAGAGATGCTAAACATGACCTTGGAGAGGAGCACTGCTTCATATCTGATAGCATGATATTGTGTGGATTACTTAATGCAATCTATCATCTATATAACAATAATAATAAAAGTGTAGGTGATTTTGAGCCCTGCATCCTGGGGTTAACATCGTTCTGGTTTGGACCTGTCAAGATAAAGCTGAAACAAATGGTTACCTAACTGCTGTGTATCCTTGAGAGAGCTAAAGAACAATTTTCTGAAGATGGAGGGAAGGATAGATGGGCATGAGGTAAAAGAGACACCTGCCTCCATGCTTTTTGAACCAAAGCTTCTGTTGATTCGAGGCATAAAAAGAAATCCTCTGATGGGATGTGCCAAAGAGACACTTTTAATCTTTTTTTTGCTGGTGAGCAAGAGATTCAGGTGCCAACACTTGCAGTATGAACCTCATCCAGTGTTTGTTGTGTGAAGAGACAAGATGAAGGGGTAGCTTTCTCTGCACTCCTCAGACTTAAATAGACTAGAACCTAAAGTGCAAACTCTTTAATCTTGTAGGGAAGGGATAGAGGAGAGATGTGGGTCCAAACCTATAGGCTTCAATTCATGTCTGCAGTTTTGGATCGCAGAAGAACTTTATTTTTATTTTTAACATCCCAGGTCTCCTGAAGAATGACTGGTTTATTGCAGGTTTCACTCAGTGTAGTGAAAAAGCAGCTTTCAAAATGTCAGCTGATGAAACAGAGTGAAGCGGAGACCTGGGGCAACTTCATCCAAAATGGAAATAGCCTGGAGTTGTGTCAGAGGAGGTTTGGGTTGGATAGTGGGAACATTTTTTTTTTTTCCCTGAAAGAGTGGACAGGCATTGGAACAGGCTGCCCAGGGAGGGGGGGGAGTCACCATCTCTGGAAGTGTTCAAAAAACTTGTAGATGTGGCACTTTGGGTTGATGGTTGAACCTGATGATCTTAGATGATCTTAGAGGTCTTTTCCAACCTTAATGATTCTAACCTCAGGACATAACAACGTCCAAATAAACCATCCAGAAACTTTTTGTTATCACCAGCCTGGTTACATAAGGGAGATCAATGGCTTCTCATGGCTCTCCTTTGTGAAGGACACTGGTTTTCCTTCAGCTTCTAAAGAGGTTAACTTGCATGCTGTTAACCTGTAGGAAGTGAAATTCATGCTGAAAGTAAGCCTCATATGATCTGGTTTACTTCCCCAGATTACAGCAGGAGTCAAAATACAACAGCTACACACAGATACACAAAACGAACCAACCAACCAACCAAACAAAAAAGGCACAGAGCAGTGAGTAAAGAATCTCTTTGAACTAACACCCAGCTCAAAAGCTCTTCAGGCTTTTTCTCTGAAGCTGTTCTACCTTTCCTTCTATACTTGGTGGTTTCCTAAATTATCCTTAGGTTTTTTTGAGCTGGTTTCCTTCATCATGCTTCCATTACACCCAGTGGAATTTTCTCATCTTTGATAAAGGCTTGGCGGCCCCAAAATGTCCAGGAGTTTTACAGTCATCTTCCAACTTAGAACTTAATCTCCCTTGGTCCTCATTTAACTGCTCTCTTGAAGTATCGTGTCTCAGCTTATATCCCTCCTACTCTGGATGAATGAGCAACCCTGAACATCACAGTGCTGCCACTCTTTTATGAATATTCATCTGTAGGTCTGAAAGGAATTCTGCATTTCCTTCTAATTTTTCACACCGCACTTCTTCTCTCAACTTGGAGCTGCCACAAATATTTGCCAAAGCAGCAGATACGATTCTAATAGCATCAAGGAGTAGTAGAATGTTAAAATTTGAATGAATAATTAATAATCACATCAAAAAAAGAGAGAGAGAGAGAAAAAAAACACTCCCACCCCCAGTTGAATCAAAGAGCTACCCAGTAGAAGCAAGAAGAGGACATGTTATGTGATCTTGGTGATCAGGCTGACTTTCTTTTGGGAGAACGTGCAAGAAGCTGCCTGTGCTTGGGCTGAGTGTTGAGTTTTCACTCACTCTAAATCATTGGGAATGACAAACAGACTGGGGAAAACATGTTTATAGGCAATTTCCAAGCACACGCACACACAAAAAAGCGAATACTACTTTATTTTATTTTTTTAATGCCTTTACCCTGAAATATTCTCCCAATTGAGCTCTTGGATATATTCCTGTCAGGCAATGCAGGATGGAGCTTTCCCTTTGCATTCTCTCTCTTAAGTGATGTCAATTCCAGGAGCGAAAAAAATTATGTTTTGACCCCGATGTGCCAATCTTCTGCTTATCTGTGCAGAAGACTACCCTGGAATCAATGGGTTCTCCCTATTTAAAGTGTTCTTTCCCTTCCTGGCCAAAGTGTGCCCATGTAGGGAGTTAAATTATCCATGAGGATTCATTCGTTGCCTCACCCACTGACCTATAATGCTATGACCTAGCCTTGGCAGTGCTGGGTTAATGGTTGGACTCCATGATCAGAAAGGTCTTTTCCAGCCTAAGAGATTCCATGACCATTACCCAAAGTGCTGCCTTATTGATATTTCTGCTCCAGTAAATGAGCCTTCCCAAGGCTAAAATACCCTTTATCAAAGCATTACGGGGAAGCAGCTGTATGTACTAGAGTGGTTGCCAGCAGGAAAATCCAGCCTTGTTCTGGGCAAAGTGACTTTATGAAGTGTTCCCAGTCAGTGGGACAGAAGAGCCATCCCCAAGTCAGCCAACACTGCTTCATTTATCTGCTGGGAGAGAAAGGGGAAGACCTGCATAACAGGGGGCAAAGAAAAGGTCCTGCACATGACCCTCCTGGGACTTGTCTGGTAGGTTGCTTCAATCAGAGGAATGCAAGAGAAAACAGAGGAAGCCTTGCAGGTCTTTGGGCAGCTCAGTCATGCAGACTAGGCCATTTGTACTCACTGTTTGATGGGGCAGGGTCCTGAGAGGATGCAATAAAGTGGTGCAGTCACTGCCACCTCTGGAGGCATTCAAAAATAGACTAGATGTGCCACTTCAGGACATTTTCTAGTGGTCATGTAGATGTTGGGTAGAAGGTTGGATGTGATGATCTTAGAGGTCTTTTCCAACTTCAACGATTCCATGATTCTATAATAATTGAAAGGAAAATGCTCTGCTGGAGGTCCTCTGTTGTCTGCAATGGGAGGGCTGAAGTGGAGCAGGCTTATGCTTGGCCGTCTTGGGGCATTCACAATCCAGAAAAGTTCTGCTGGAGAAAAGGAGGTGATGGTAACAGCACTGCAGACCTGTTAGTGAGGCCAGGGAAGAGATGCCAGGTTCCTCTGGGTTGTCAGATAAGCTCTGGTTGGCTTTGCTGCCAAAGTGGATGTAGCTGGTGGGAAGCATAGTGAGGGCAGCAGGAAAGCTACGTCTGGAAAAGGACAATGACTTTCTACCTAGCTAGTGCCTTCCAAATCCCTGGCCATATTGCATGGGACAATATCACTGCAAAGCATCTTTCCTGGCTTTGCCAGCAAAGCTTTTCTTCAGGGGAAATGTGTGCAGACAGGATGCTCCTCCTTTTCCTTCCTAGTGACCTCCCTCCCCGCAAGCCAGCAGCTGAGGACAAGAGGCCTCTCTGAGTGAGGGGACTTCAGAGGCTACAATGAGTCAGTCTAAGGGCAAGTTGGTTATTTTACAGATTGGCCATCCATGCAAATTGTGGATTATTTCCTGCTCTGCACAAATATTATTTCAGTGGGGGGGAAAAAAAAAAAAACAGGGAGAGAGAAAATCCATCCAGAAAAACAATCCCCACACCCCCTTCTTGCTAATTTGTTTACTCATTGACTTTCATGTAAGGCAGAAACTGGCAATGTGGTCCCTGAGCTGTCTCCTCCAGTATCAGCACATCAGTATTCAGGAGTCCAACTGCTGCTGTTTGCAAATCTGTGTGGATGAATGCAGTCCAAACTGTCCAGCTTCAACCAGAACACCCAACTCTTATTTACTGTAGAATTAAAGGTGTAAATATTCCACAAATGCCAAATGAAAAATGTGCATCTGCAAATATGAGCAAATATAAAACTTTGGAGTTTAATATGCTGGGGAAAAGGGATTTTTGAGTAGTTCCTATCTCTGACACTCCATGATTTTGCACACATTTTGCCTCCACAGATGTGTCTGGACTTCCAAAAGTAGATTTTGGAGGCTGGGTCTTAAGATGCAGCATGAACAGTTGCTCATTTGAGTTATTATCTATAAAGGTTGTGTCCAAACTTCAACAGTGTTGACAAAGAAGAATAAGCAACTAAAGTGAAGACTCTTCTGCCTGCCTGGTGAGGCACCTTAGCACATGCCAGACTTCATGTAGATCACTGAATCCTAGCATGGGGGGGGATTGGAAGACATCTCTGGGGATCACCCACAGCAAGTCGCCCAGGATCACAATGTCCAGGTGGGTTTGGAATCTCTCCAGAGAAGGATACTCCACAACCTCTCCTGGCAGCCTGCTCCTGGGTTCTGTCAATATCACAGAAAAGTTTTTCTTCATGTTCAGATGCAACCTCCTGGACTCTGGTTTGTGCCAGTTGCCCCTCATTGTGTTACTGAGGAGCACTGAAAAGAGTTTGGTCCTATACTCTTGACCCTAACCCTTTAGATGTCAATCACCTTTGAGAAGACCTCCTCTCAGGCTGCTCTTCTCTGGACTGAACAACTCCAATTTAACCTCTCTGCCAAAGCAGGGTCAACCACAGCAAGTTGCCCAGAATCACAATGTCCACGTAGGTTTGGAGTCCACTCCACAACCTGGTCCAGAGCTCTGACACCCTCACAAGAAAGAAGTTTCCCCTCATGTTCAGATGGAACCTCCTGGATTCCAGTTTGCCTTGTTGCTGGGCACCACTAAGAAGAGTCTGGCTCCGTCCTCTTGACCCCCACCCTTTAGATATTGATCATCATTGAGAGATCTCCTCTTAGTCTTTTCTTCTGGCTAAACTGCCCTGGGTCCCTTGCTCTTCCCCCCCCACAGAGATGCTTCAATCCCCTCAACATATCTGTGGCTTCCACTGGACTGTCTCCAGAACTGGACCCACAACTCCAGATGGTACTCACTGTGGTAGAGTAGAGGGAGAGGAGACCATGCCACTACCCCAAAAGGTACTTAAGATTGTGCTGTGAAGCATGGTCTGCAAAGGCTGGGGACATGAAAGCCTTTGATAAAGCGTTACATTTTTGGATTTGCTCTCCAAGCTATATTAACTTCTTTTTTTTCCCCTTTTTGGTACACAATAAGCCTCTGTCTTCATTTGGCTATATTATTTAATTTCAATTTTTTTCCCAGATGAACTCAGTGGCAAATAATGGTGAACAAATGATCAACAAATGAGGGAAGGAGAAGTACTCCCTCCATCTGAATAGAGGACTTTTGAAAAGATGTGTTGTGTATTAGCATTAAAAATATCTCAACACCTGGAAGATTTGGAGGCCAGCCCAGGGTAAGAGTGGGACAGCTAGGCACTTGAACTTCACACTGATGGAGCTTGAGGAGCATCTTGACAGTGATGGAAATCAATGCTAGGCTGAAAGGTGAAGTGGAGAGGAGTGGTTAAATTAACACAATGGCTATCCAAAGTGCAGAGCATCGTCTGAGGTCTTGAAGGCAAAGGCAGCCTCTGAAAGGCAAACCACCAGCAGTGTCCCTTGCATCCTGGCAGGTAGATGCTTGGGCAGAAACATAGAATTATGGAATTGTTTGGTTGGAAGAGATCTTTAATACCATCAAGTCCAGCCAGTCCACCACTGGACATAGATCCATGGAAATACTCTCATTGTTGGAGAGGTGACCTGTCTTCCCAAAATGTGCTTCATAAGGTGTGGTGTTATCTGTAGAATGTGGACATTTGTGTGCAAGGAGTGCAGAAAAGCATGGATCAGCTGTTAAATAGAGTCCCACAAAGAGCTGTATGAACACAGTTTCATGTTAAACAGGAGAAAAGAAGGAGTAAATGTTGATTATCATTGTAGGATTTTGATGATGCTGAGTCTTTCTAGGGGTATCCACTGCATTGCTCAAGCACAGGAAATGAAATTGGTCTAATCTCTTATTGTCAGGAAGACTGGATCTGACCCAGAGAAAGGTCAAGAACCTCTTGACCCTTGGTCTACAGCTATTGCTCAGCATTGATCAGATCCTCTCTCAGTCAGCTTTCTTCAAGCTAAACAGCCCCAGGTCTCTCAACCTGTCATCCTTACAGAGATGCTCTGGTTCCCTCAGCATCTTTGTGCTTCCCAGTGGACTGTTCCCAGCAGTTCCCTGTCTCTCTTGAGCTAAGGAGCCCAGAACTGGACTGAGAACTCCAGATGTGGCCTCACTAGGACAGAGCAAGAGGAGAAAAACCTCTTTTCACCTGCTGATGACACTCTCAATGCACCCCAGGAGAACTTCTTGGCCTCGAGGACACATTGCTGATTCCTTGTGAACTTATCCACCAGCACTCCTGAGTCCTTCTCCATGAAGCTACTTTCCATCATGTCAATCCCTCACCTATACTGGTGCAGTGGGTTATTCCTCCCCAGGCTCAGGACTCTGTACTTACCTCTGACAAACTTCATGAGGTTCCCCTCTTCCCCAACTCTCCAGCCTTTCAACAGGAGTCTATTTAAACTTTATCCTTCCAGTGAATAAAGAGAGCAAAAGGAGTCATTTCCCTCAGCTCACCCCAATTTGTCTGGCTATGCCCAACCTTTTGAAGGTGCCAGATCTGTCAGTGGGTAGGTGGGAGTCCATTTTTCTGCTGCTTTAGTCTAAATGCTTCTCTGCAGAGACGATGCATATCACATATCTTTGTTCCTTTGTGGCACAAGCATAGAGAAAGGGTAGAGGAGGCAGGCCAGGCATGTGTCTGAATTATTTGTGAAGGTGATAAAATTGAGAACCAGTCAGACTGTATCCAATCAGCTTCTAATTAAGGAGGACTGCAAATACCCCTGCATGACCTGCAGGCTCAGCCTAGGCTGTTATGAAACTTTAGCACTCAGTCAGGAGAAATTGATGGATGTTTGGTTTACTATAGATAGTAACTGCTACATTAGGTGCCTTTGGCTAGAGTTTGACCTGATGTCAGGGAATTTAATTGTACAGATTTGGGTGTATTTTGCATTTGCTTGGGTCAAGCCTGAATTTAATCTGTGATGGGAAAAAAAAAAAAAGTATAAGAAAGAAAAGGGTAGGAAGGCTCTAAGAAGTGATCTGGATAGTCAGAGCTGAAGTAGATTGTGCCAGCTTGAACAAGATCAAGTGCTGGGTGCTGCACTTGGGTCACAACAACCCCATGAACATACCAGGCCTGGGTCAGAGTGGCTGGAAAGTTGCCCAGCAGAAAAGGACCTGTGTGTGAGAGCTGACTGCTGGTTGGAGCTGGTTGGTAGTCAAAAAGGCCAAAAGCATTGTGGCCCGGATTGGAAATACTATGGTCAGCAGGAGCAGCGAAGTGGTCATGATGATTCGACATTGCTGAGACCACATCTCAAATGCTGGGTTCAATTTTAAGCCCCTCACTACAGGAAAGACATTAAGTTGCTGAAGCAAGTCCAGAGAAGGGTGATGAAGATCATGAACGGTTCTAGATAACAAGTCTTATATGAGGAGCACCTGAGGTAACTGGCATTGTTTAGTCTGGAGAAGAAGAGGTTGAGGGGAGACCCCATTGCTCTCTACAACTCCCTGAAAGGAGGTCTGAGTGAAGTGAGTGTTGTCTCTTCTCCCTAGCATCAGGCAATGGAACAAGACAAAATGGCCTCAAATGGTGCAAGAGGAGGTTTAGATTGGATATTAGGAAAATTTTCTTTCCTGAAAGAGTGGTTGAACATTGGAACAGGCTGCCCAGGGAGGTGATGTAGTCACCATTCTTGGAGGTGTTGCACAACTGTGTGGACATGACACTTTGGGACATGGTTTAATGGCCGTGATGTCCTGAGGTTGGTGGTTGGAGTCGAAACTCTTGGAGCTCTCTTCCAGATGAAACAACTCTGACTGCTCTGACTGTATTCTCTGAATGTTTAGGCAAGGGAGAATGCCAAGGGAGCTGTTGGATGCTGTACTTCTCTTCCCCACCTCACTGCGTGCTAATGACAGCTTTCCTTCCAATTTCCAACAGAAAGCATTTGGAGCACTCATTTCGACTTCCTGATTTGAGTGTGTGCTTGACTGTCTGCAAGTGGCTCCAGTTACCAAAAGCTCTGCAGCATAATGGTGTGCCTCAGCAATGAATATTCAAGTTCTTGCAGGAGGACACCGCAAAGATCATTACAATTGCTAATTATAAAAGTGGTCGCCAAAGCTCTCGCTTCCTTCTATTATTCCTGCATCCTGCAGATGTCCTGATTTAGCCAGCTAATCACCAGATTCTCTTGGGAATCATCTGGTTGTTCAGTGCTGAGCTTTTTCTTTAAATTCAATGCAATACTTATTTATTAATTTATTTATTTGGTAGTAGTGTGGTGCTTCACCTTTTTTTTTTTTTTTTCAAATGTTCTGTTTGTCAAAGGTTGGGATTGGGCTGGCCACCAAACAGGTGCCAGAGGCTCTCTGTGAGCCCCTCTGCTTTCCTAAAGAGATGAAAAGAAGAAGAAGGGAGAGAGGCTGATGAGTTGAGAAAGAAACTAAACTAGCCGGGATGGCAATAAGAGCAATCCATTAAAATAAAGACAAAGAGATCCAAACCAATATGGAACCCAACCCCTGATGGCAATGACAGTCCAAGATTGGACTCTGTGGCAGACAGGAACTGGATCCAGAATCTGAACTCTCTCAAATGGATTCAGGATCACATGAATAGGGATTGAAGCTCTTCAACACTGGCTGTTGAAGAAGAAGCTTGATCTTTATGCTCCCTCAACTTGATCCTGAAGATGACATCAATGGGACAGAATCCCTTGTGGGTCAGTTGATGGTCATCTGTCCTGTCCACTCCTCCCCACAGATGCCACCTCTGACATCCTGCACCCCAGGGTGGCAGTGCTATTTGTGTGCTCAGGAGCAAGTCTAAGCATGAGTCTTTCCACAGCCCAGCCCTTGGCAGTAACTCTCCCCATTAGTGTTCTCAGCCACTGGCTTGCGAACTTGCCCCTTAACTTCAGAAGGTAACTTCACTGAGCTGAGAAGTCAAATCCCTGACCAGAACTGGTTCTGGTCTAGCTCAAACTAGGAGAATGTTTTCTTTCTTACATCTTGCATGTGATGCCACGTTTCTTAAGTACCGTGCCTGGCATGTGTGTCCTTAAAATGTCCCCAAGCCATGTATTACTTCCTAGGAGAGCAGCACATATCCCTTCAGCCAAAACAGACATTTCATTTCGCTGTTGATTGTTATATCAGCTGCTCACTCTCAGCCACAGCAGATCTTTCCACAGCTCCATCCTGTGGCTTTTCCAAGTTTTGTTTATATCTGAAAATATTGCTCCTTTGGGGCAGCACTTCTGAGAGCCACACCAAAGCTCAGGGTGTGCTTGTGAGCTGCCAGTCTGATGCCTTTGGCTGCAGCAACACCTTGTGAAAAGAGAAAGGGAAAACCTGACTGAAAATGTGTCTGGAGGGAGAGACCCAAAATAAGATGGTGAATGGAATGGATTGAAATCCATTTGGCAGCTGGTCACTAGTTGGCACTGGCTCTATTCAGTGACTTTATCAATGATCTGAATGATAGGATTGAGGTACACCCAGCAAGTTCACAGATGACATCAAGTTTGGTGGAAGTGTGTTATCTCCTTGAGGGTAGGAAAGCTTGACAGGGTGATCTGGACAGGCTGGTCCAGTCAGCCTAGGCCAGTGGTATGAGGTTCAACGAGGTGAAGTGTCAGGTCCTACACTTGTGTCCCAACAACCCCATGAATGCTCCAGGTTTGGGGCAGACAGGCTGGAATGCTGCCTGGTGGAAAAGGACCTGAGGGTATTGTTTGACATCTGATTGAATATGAGCCAGGTGACCTGGCAGTGGTTGGTTAAGAGGTTGGGGGTGATGAGCTGAAATGCCTCTTCTGTGATTCCAACCAAAACAGTCAGGGACATGGTTTAGTGCTGACCCTTCAGTGCAGGGTCAAGAGTTGGACTGAATGTTCTTTGGGGTCTCTTCCAAAGAGATGCATTTTGTGATTCTGTGTTTGGGGAACAATAAGCCTGACTGGTTGGCCAGAGTCCCCTGGCTCTTCCAGAACTTTCGTGCTACCTTGCAGACATGGATATCTAAATACCTCCTCATCTTTTCACTTACTATAATTTCCCCACACCTAATGAGCTAGCCTGGAACCGGCTAGCACCATACTCTGTGAGGAAAAGGTTAGGAAGGGAGGAAAGGTGAGCCATTAGGAAACCATAACCCTGGTGTCCAGAACCACGTCACCCTCGTGTCCCACCTCCCACCGCTCCGTTTGTTAAAGCAGCTCTGCCACGCTGTGTTCGTCACGCACGGATGGGGTGGCATTCTCTGCATGGCAGGATCTGACACTGTGAAAACTCACATCCTTTGAAAAGGCCACTAATGGAGAATGGGAATAGAGATAATTACGAGAGCTGGCAGAGCTCAACCATCAGATCACAATAGCAAATTTGGCCACTGAATTGATTAGCAGCATGAGAGACTCTTCTATAGTAGAACAAGTTCTATTTTTTCCTCCTCCTCTCTTTCTAATAAGCCAACATAGCTCAGCTCCATGGTCCACAGATTATGCTCTGTGCCTTACTCATCTCATTTATTTTTTTTTTCAGTAAACAGTACAAAAAATGTGGTTTTTATTCCTTCTTTGTGGATTAATGCATCTGAAGATAAATTCTTTCTTCCCCTGCCATGCACAAACATCTGCGCTCTGTTGCCACCAAGGATTTGAGTCCCAAACTGTGTGTGCAGGGTTGCAAAGCACAAATCTTGTCATGTTTGTGCTGTTTGCTGATTTTTCAGTCAAGCCTAAACCTACTGGCAGGTCACCTTCCTACAGCGCTGGAGCTCACTGCTCAGAAGTTAACCCCAAGGAATGTGCTCTGGGCTCTTCGGAAGTGATAGGCAAAGCCACAAGGAAAGAGAAGGCATGAAAATGGAAGAGGAATGAGAAAAGTGACATAGGTGGGTGATAAAAGGGGTAATAAGAGAGGGAGAGTTAGCTCTAATGAACCTTGGAGAAAAAAATCTCACACAGGGAGAGTTTTAGGGAATGAAAAGACTTTGTTTATTCTCTTTTCTGTGGGTGAAGCCAGAAGAAAAATAAACTGTCTCGACTTAATGGAAGGCATTACTTTGGGTTTCATGTTATCCAGATGTTAGGATATTGTCCTCTATAGTGCACATACTGAAATCCTTAAGGACTTGGGGTTCCTTCTCATGGCCATTTTATACTGCATCTCATCGTCTTCATCAGTGTGAAACACCACCTGTGGGATTCAACAGCAGGCAACTTCTGCTTTTTGCTGCAGAAGATAGCAACACCAAGCAGGAGAAGTCAGAGCCTTCAGCATCCTGTCAGAGGCCATCCAGCATGCACATGGTGGAAGCCTTCACTCCACCTCCCAAACCCCACTTCTGTGCCTGAACCTCAGGAAACTCTTCCTCTTTTCAGAGTCAAGTAGTACAAAAAGTTGTCCTGTCCCCATGGCAGCAGTTGGTCTGCAGGACCAGAGTGATTTGCTGTGCAAAGTCACAGACTCCCAACGTGGTGAGGATTGGAGGTGACCTGTGGTGATCATCTAGTCCAATCCTCCTGCTAAAAGAGGATCTCCCATAGCCTGGTGCTCAGGATCATAATGTCAAGATGTGTCCAGTACTCCCACGGGAAAGAAGTTTCTCCTGGTGTTCAGATGGAAACTGGATGGGATCCAGTTTGTGTCCACTGCCACTCATCCTGTTGCTGGGCACTGCAGAAAAGAGTCTAGTCCCATACTCTTGTACTGGAAAGATCCCTTCTCAGGCTATTCTTCTCCAGGCTAAACAGCCCCAGGTCTCTGCAGTGGGCATTTATGCTGCCAGGTGCACTCCAGCCCACTGCTCAGTATATTAATAGATAATTGAGGTGTCTGTAGTTTTCCTGCTAGGCACAAGAAGCTTGGCAGCCATCCAGTATGCATCTTCTCCTGCTCTCCTCCCACACTGACCATCCTACGCATGTCTTTTAACCTTGCCCTTGTGCAGCATCTGACATCTGTGCAGTGCAAAATCAGACCCTTAGATAGCTTTCTTAATCATGATGGAATTCATTAACCGAGATTATTCTCTTTGGTTACTTGAGGTTAACTTAAACTTTCTCCTAGGTGTAGCTGAGGGGAAAAAAACACTGTTTCTGGACTTCTTTCTTTCATACAAAGGCTGGCCTTGGAAAAATTCTTTGCTGCTTTGTCAACTTCTTTCTTTTGCTGAAATTTGGAAATAGTGCATTTGGAAATAGTGAATAAACTGAACAGCTTGGTGGCATATTAAAGCTTGTTTGAAACCACAGACAAAAGATTTTGTGCAGCTCAGATGCCAGAGAAATGTCTTCAAGCATGATTAAAAATGATAGTCCAAGATCTGGTGCCCCAAACACAAGAAGGGCATCAAACTGTTGAAGTGAGTCAAGAGGTGGGGACACAAAGATGATCAGAGGGCTGGAACACCTCCCCTGTGGGGGCAGACTGTGAGAGTTGGGGCTGGTCAGCCTGGTGAAGGCTACAGGGAGACCTTATAGCAGCCTTTCAGCACCTGAAGGGGGGCTACAAGAAAGCCGAGGATGTTTTTTTTCCCCAAGGGTTTGTAGTTATAGGATGATAGGGAATTTAGACTGGGTATTACGAAAAAAATTCTTTACAGTGAGGTCAGTGAGACACTGGAGCAGGTTGCCCAGGAAGATGGTGGATTCCCCCTCCCTGGAGGTGTTCAAGGGCAGATTGAAGAGGGCCTGGAGCAACCTGTCCCTCTTCCTAGAAGGTGTCCCAGCCCATGGCAGGGGGCCTGGAACGAGATGATCCCTTCTAAACAAAAGCATTCTGTGATTAGAAGACTAGCAAGAGGCAGAGGGAGATTAAAAGCATGTTCTCATGAAAACCTTCATAACTTTGGATGAGTCAATGAGGTACCCAGCTGGAGCTAGTTGGCTGAATCCTATCACTCCAGTACAAAACATCAGTGTGAAAAAGAAGAGTTTGCTCATTTAACTTCCACTGTTCCCCTGCATCCAGGCGTGAATATAAATTTTTTAAGCCTTGCAGTATTAAAGCTATATATTTGTTGTCAGCAAATTGTACATCATCTGTTTTGTAAATATTAGGAGCTCTAAACCCTTGGGCCATGTTCTGTGATGAGATACACACACACACACACCACTCTGATAGTCTTCTGATGAAGTTATGCAGGAAACAACAGAAAGCATAATTTGAGTGAGCCAAACCCATTCCTTTTAGCAGTATAAAGTGTTGGGGGAGAAAAAAAAAAAAGGAGTTGGGCTAAATTCTGATCTCAGATGCATTATTGTAATTGAGATAATAACACAGTCAGCTGAGTTACTGTCATTTTAAAATCTGCTGGCAAAAAAACAACAACAGAGAAAAAAAAAAGCAACCAGAATTATAGCTATTTGTTGTACTCTTACAGAATGATTCTCTGTGATGAGATGCTGTGTCTTCAAAGACAGCACCAAAACCTATGCTAAGAAAATGCAGCTTCAACTTCTGTCCTTTGACAGAACACAACTGCAGAGAAGCAAGTCATACAACTATTCAACTGCTTTGGTTGGAAAAGATCTCTAAGATCATTGAGTCCAACCATCAACCTAAGACCAGCATGGCCATTAAAACATGTCCTGAAGTGCCATGTCCACACATTCCTTGAATACCTCCAGGAATGTTGACTCCACCACCTCCCTGGGCAAGCTGTTGCAATGCCTGACCACTCTTTCAGGAAAGAAATTGTTCCTCATTTTCAATCTCAGCCTCTCCTGCACAATCTCAGGCCATTTCCTCTCATTCTATCACCTGATGCTAGGGGAGAAGAGACTGACTCTTACCTGGCTTCTTTCTCCTTTCAGGTAGTTGTAGGGAGCAATGAGGTTTCTGCTCAGTCTCCTCCAGGCTGAATAAGTCCAGTTCCCTCAGCCACTCCTCATAAGTCTTGTTCTCCAGACCGTCTACAAGCTTTTTTCCTCTTCTCTCGATTCTTAGCACCTGAATGTCTTTCTTGTGAGAAGCCCAAAACTGGACCGAGAATTCAGAGTGCTGCCTCGAATGTAGTTCAGTCTTAGGATGGCTCTAAAATGAAGGGTTAAGTCTTTGTCACAGATTTTTAGGGCAGAATGATTTAGACCTTTCAAATTTTCATTTTCGAGGGGAAGTTTTTTTCCTTCAGTGTGTTTCGGTCAGGTGTTTGCAGCAGCACTGTGTGGACATAAAAGGGGATTTTAGAAGCTGTGGTCAGGATCAGGGAGAAGAGGTTCACCCTCTTATTCAAAAAGGGTGCTTGAGAGAGTCCAGCACAGAGCCACAAAGATGCTGAAGGGAATGAAACATCTCTCTTAGGAGGAGAGCCTGAGGGAGCTGGGGCTGTGCTGCTTGGAGGAGACTGAGAGGTGACCTCAGCAATGGTTATAAATATGTGCAAGGGTGAGTGCCAGGAGGCCGGAACCAGGCTCTACTGGGTGATGCCCAGTGACAGGACAGGGGGCAATGGGTGGAAGCTGAGGCATAGGAAGTTTCATTTAAATATGAGGAGGAATTTTTTCCCTGTGAGGGTGACAGAACCCTGAAACAGGCTGCCCAGGGGCGTTGTGGAGTCTCCCTCTCTGGAGATATTCAAACCCTGCCTGGATGCATTCCTGTGTGATCTGGTATAGGTGATCCTGCTATGGCAGGAAAATGGACTGGGTGAGCTTTGGAGGTCCCTTGCAGCCTCTGACATTCTGTGATTCTGTGATCTCTGTGGTTTATCACGTTGCATCGCAAGGACAATAAAGCATCATTACAATGTGCCGTGTGTGACTACCCCCTGAAGCAAAGGGCAGCCCATTAGGAAGAAGGCACCAAAGCCAGTGTAATTTGGGACACAACCCGGTGTTAACTGGCATTTCTTCTGAACAGGCTCATAGGGAAGGCAAGCAGAGGTTAATTGTGCAAAATAGTATTACTGCTCATCCAAATGCCATTTCGAAATGTTATAGTGCATTAAAGTACACCGCGGTGAATTAATGGTCCCACCAGTGATGATAAGCATCGGTGGACTTGAGGAGGTCTCCTGCAGCTGCTTTCTGTCAAAGATAAGTAATATCGAGGAAGCAAGGGTACAGTTGCTTTAGATCAGAGTTAATGAGACATCAACAGTGAATAAAGAGACTTTAAACCCAAACTTCCTTATTATATTTTTAGCAAAATCTTGCTAAATGCTATTTGCTGTGGTGACAGAGATGGAAGGACCTTGCAGAGGAATTTGGTGAGCCTGGATAACATTTCAAGCTCTGACTGGGTGGGTTTGGACTGAGCATTAAGAAAATATTTTTTCCCAGCGAAGAGTGGCCAGGCATAGGAATTGACTGCCCAGGGAGGTGGTTGAGTCACCAACCCTGGATGTGTTTAGAAGTTGTTTGAATGTGGTGCTTGGGGATGTGATTTAATAGTGAATCTTGTAGACTAAGGATATCTGTTGGACTTGGTGATCCTGGAGGGCTTTTCCTACCTAAATGTTCCTGTGATTCTGTGAAGAGCCAATTATACCACACAGTCTTTCATCCAGCCTCACTTGAAGCAACCAAGAATCATAGAGTTGTTATGGCTGAAAGAGACCTTGAAGATTATTGAGTCCAATTGTTAACCCAGTGCTGCCATGCCCACCACTAAAGCGTGTCCCACAGCACCACAGCTACATGGCTTTCAAATTCCAACAGGGATGAGGACGCCACCACTGCCCTGGGCAGCCTGTTCCAGGGCCTAGTAACACTTCTATCCAACCTAAAACTCCTCTGTTGCAACTTCAGGCCATTTCCTCTTGTTGTATCACATGTTCCTTGGGAGAAGAGACCAATCCCTGCATCTCTCCGATGTCCTTTCAAGTAGTTTGTGGAGAGTGAGAAGGTCTCACTTGAGCTGCTTTTTCTCCAAGCTGAACAACCTCAGCTCCCTCGGCTGCTCCTCACAACACTCCTGGGTGAAGATTCCCAGGATACTAAATAGAAGCAGCACAGAACTACCTACTGAAGGGACAAGATGTTCTTCCAAAAGAAAAACTTCTCTGGAGACTGATGTGCAAGTTCCCACTGAACGATTGCAGGGAGAAACTTGAATTTCTCTGAGTTCCACTTGCATCCCTTGCAAGGAAAATTCTTTCAAGTCACGAGGCATAACAATTCCCTTTGACTTCTATGTAAGTGCTGATCTATTATTGCCTTAAGCAAAAAGGTATGGCACAAATAACTGCTTTACAATGCGCTGCACACTCTGCAGCATGGTAATCACAGGCATAATTGTAACAGCAGGTCCGTGGCACCCAGCTAAATGGAGATCTGTAATTCAGACCATGCAGAATCGAGTCTGGTTTCTGCCTCTCGGTATCATAAATCTAAGGTGGGAATTTCACTTTTGCTGTTACATCTCAACTTGTTTCATTGTGCAGCAATGCCCTCAGCTGCAGGCTCCGACATCAGTGCGGTGCTAACAGGACTGCCTGGATATCATCACCAGAGAGTCTCTGGCCAATTCAAGTTTGTAACTTAGTCCTTCATAAATATTCTTTGTTGCCAATCCATTCACCATTATGATAGTTCTAGAATTGAGCCAGCTTTTGCAGATCTGGAATAGAATAAAACCAAATGAATGACAGAATCATCAAAGTTGGAAAAGACCTTCAAGTTCAACAGTTAACTTAACAAGCACCCATGTCACCCACACACCATCACAGAATTGTTTTGCTTGCAAGAGACTTTTCAGATCATCAAACCTAACTGTGAACCCAGCACTGCCAAATCCATCACTAAGTCATGCCCCTCAGCACCACATCTAGACAGCTTTTCAAACCCTCCAGGGATGGGTACTTCATCACTTCACTGGAGAGCTTATTCCAAGGCTTGACAACCATTTTGGGGAAGAAATTTTTTCCTAATGCCTGACTTAAACCACCCCAGCACATCTTAAAAAAAATTCCTCTTCTGCCACTTGTTACTTGGGAGAAGAAGTGGACCCCCCACCACACTCCAACCTCCTTTGAGGGAGTTGCAGAAAGTGAGGAAGTCTCCCCTCAGCCTGCTTTTCTACAGGTTAAACCCCAGTTCCCTCAGCTGCTCCTCACAAGGCTTGTGCTCTTGACCTTTCACCAGCTTCATTGTCCTTTGGCTGCAGTCTGGAACCTCAATGTCCATCTTGTGGTACAATGCATAAAGTATGGGAAACACACACGGTGTGGAATACACAAGGTGGAACACAGAAGCACAGAATCATGGAACCTTAGAGGTTGGAAGTGATCTCCAGAAATCATTGAGTCCAACTCCCCTGCCAAGCAGGATCCCCTAGGGTAGTTTGCACAGGAATGCATGCAGGCAGGTTTGGAAAGTCTCTAGAGAAGACTTCACAATCCCCCTTGGCAGCCTGTCCCAGTGCTCTGTCACCTTCATTGTAAAGAAGTTTCTCTTCATGTTGAGCTGAAACCTTCCACGTTCCAGGTTGTAGTTTTTGCTCCTTGTCTTGTTGCTGCTGTCCACCAAAAAGAGCTTGGCCCCAGCCAGCTGACACCCACTCCTCAGATATTTATGCACATTGATGATATCCCCTCTCAGTCTTCTCTATGCTAAGCAGCCCCAGGTTTCTCAGTCTCTCTTCATAGGGGAGAATACATACATACAGAATACATACAGCAAGGAAAAGCATCCTACAGCCTGAATGAAACATCATCTTGCCTTTGAAAGAGCTTCCTGATACTTTATGTGCAAGGAGATGAGCATTTCAGGAGAGCTCGTCAGTTAAACCTCTCATTTTCAGTACCAAACCACCATTGCCACACTGATTGGATTGTTCTGCTGCACTGTGTTATGATTAGGAGCCAAATACATTATTAAGGTTATCTAAAGAAAGTATCTGAAGGCACTGGGAGGGTTTGCGAAGTATTTTTGCAGCCCCAGCTTGTTTACTTTCCCCACACAAGGTTATAATTAGGGTGTAAAGGAGAACAACCTGTTTTAGGATCGACTGACAGTGAAGGCAACAATCCCCACAAATAGAGGACAGAGCCTAATAATAAAAAAAAAAAAAGTTATGATTTTTTTTTCTCCCATGTCCCTGACTGTTTAATTTCCTTGTTCTGGCTGTGGGAGGACACACATTGCCTGACTTGTTCCTGAGGCTCTCCAGAGTCATCTTTCACTCTGGTACATTTCAGCAGCCAGGCACTTAAAGCAAACTTTCATTCCGCCTAACAGCTGTGGATTACCCCAGAAACCTCAGCTGCAGTAT
Source organism: Psilopogon haemacephalus (assembly GCA_013396835.1). NCBI lineage: Eukaryota > Metazoa > Chordata > Aves > Piciformes > Megalaimidae > Psilopogon > Psilopogon haemacephalus. The sequence goes on from VWZI01021474.1 coordinate 780,953, forward strand.
TGCTCACTGTGATTCTTGGAACATAAAAATGATTGTTTTTCATTGAAACGTTCTGGTCCAGCTTGACCCCACGGAGACCAGCAAATAACAAGTGCCTGAAATAAAACATTTTGAGATGACAGCAGAAAAGGATGGGGAATTAGGAAACTGGAGGTATTTGTTCCTGCTTTGCAACTGGTTGCCTGCATGACCTTGCCCAAACTGCTTTGTTTCTCACATTTCCCTTCCCCTCTTCTCTCTACTTCCACTGCAAACTTCCCATATTTGTTTGCACAGATGGCTCCAATTCCATCTGAGAAAGGGCACATATGCAAATCCAGGCTTCTGCTCTCTCAGTAACTTTGCCAGTCTGATGTTGTCATAGGGTTTGGTGAGGAATTTTTTTAGGGATCATAGAACCATAGAATGGACCTTAAAGAACAATAGAAGGGACCTTAAAGCCTGTGTAATCCAACAGCCCTGCAGTTAGCAGGGACATCTTCAGCTAGAGCAGGTTTCTCAGAGTCCCAAACAACCTGACCTGGAATTCCAGGAATGGGACAACCACAGCTTCCATGCACAGCCTGTGTCAGTGTCTCTTCACCCTCACAGTGGAGAACTTCTTCCTTCTATCTAGTCTAAATCTCCTTCTTTCTGTTTGTAACCATCACCCTTTGTCCTGTTAAGTCAGGGCCTGATAAAAAGTCTGTCCCAAAGTTTTCTTTCAATGCTGAAAGACTACTGTAAGGTCTCCCCAGAGCCTTCTCTTCTCCAGGCTGAACAACCCCAACTCTCTCAGCTTGTCCTCATAGCAGGAATGTTCCACCCCTTTTTCTTCAGTTAAGGGCCTCAGAGTTGGATAAGGGATGAGGATCTGGAACATCAGCTCCTGAAACCACATATTCTTGTTTTAGAAGAAAGGAATTTTCAGGTGTCTGCATCCAGTCCCTCCTTCCTGGTGAGCCATAGGCACAGTCAGATGCATGCGGACACAGATGCAGCTGGCTAAGCCTCCTGCTCTCCAAGGTGCCTGCCTGTCCCATATCCACTTCATCACAGTCAAGAAGGGAGTTTCTTCACTTTGCTTCAGGAAAACACTGCTTGCTTGGGGCTCAGAAGTGATTCAAACATGAATTTGGTAGAAGAATTGCAAGGAAGGTAGAAAACAGCAAAAATGTGATGACCTCCTTACATCTGGATTGCTCTGGGATTTGTATCCAGACAGGTTTTTAGCCTGCTATGGTCATTACCACATTTTGAGGACTTGGGTAGTTTTTTTCCATCACCAGATTGATGGAGTTAGAGTAATTTTTTTCCACCTTTCCCTAGAAAGGGTAAGTTCAGACTGGCACATTTCATCAGGCAACAGAAACCCACTTCAAACCCTTATCTGATGAACTTCTGATACCTTGCTTGAGAAAGCCAAATCGGATGAAAGCACAGTACAAAGCAAAGATATGGAGGGAAATTGTCTCCTTTTCCTAGCCCTTCAGTCTTTGTATGGTTGGAAAACCTCAATATTAGGCTGTGAAAGCCCTGGAAAGCAGCAAAGGAATAGATCTGCAGCTTTTAAGACCAGGCTGGATGAGAATTTGAGCAATCTGGTCTACTGGGATATGTTCCTGCCTATGGTAGGGGGGTTTGAACCAGATGATATTTAAGGAGACTTCCAACTTATGCTATTCTATGATGGGGAGTGTGGTGGAAGGAAAGGAAGGAATAGCTTTCAAGGAGGTGAAAACAGTTAGGGAAGAGACCGTGACCTATCCTGCACAAGCTATTAAGTGTTGCTCCCAGATGATTGTTATTAATAAAATTGTGGCCTAATTATGCCACCTGACTTGAATTTTGTTTTACTTTCTGTGCTACTGGGACAAGAAGCAAAATATAGTCAGAAGAAATGAGAAGATAGTCCTAGAGACAGGAAAAAAAAAAAAAGAGAGAGAAATCCCTGCTACTTTTAAAGATATATTAGCTAATATAGTAGCAACTTTGCTTAGGGGGAAGCAGATAAGGGGGGAAAAAAAGAAAGAGAGACAAGGAAAAAAGAGGAAAAAGGGAGTTTCAGGAAGAGCAGAGCAGTGTGGAAGAAATGAAGGACACAGTGGAGCCTCTTAACTTGTAAAGGGATGTTTTCCATGTGTAATGTGTAGGAATAATGAAGGCTTGCTAAATCCTGTACAGAAGCGTGAAGGAGACAGAAATGCCTGCCAAGACATCCTTCCCTGAAAGGATCCAGCCAGCCAGGGCAAAACTAGGCAGAAAGCCTCACAAAGGAGTGCTCTGAGGAGGCTGGTAGTGTCTGCTCCTGTCCTCTGGTGGTACAAGAAGAAGACCTGGGAAGTAAAAGGTCTCTTTCCTTCTCAGCATTGAAGTAGGCAAACCTTCATTTATAAAGTTCTACATCTTGGCTCTCAATAGCCCCACACAATGCTCCAGGCTTTGGGAAGAGTGATTGGAAAGCTGCCTGGCAGAAAAAGACCTGGAGGTGTTGGCCAACAGCAACTGAACATGCACCAGTGTGTGCCCAGGTGGCCAAGAAGGCCAACAGCATCCTGGCTTGGATCAGCAATAGTGTGGCTGGCAGAAGCAGGGCAGTGTTTGTCTCCTGTACTCAGCACTGGTGAGGCCACACCTCGAGTATTGGGTTGAGTATTGGGACCCTAGGTTCAGGAATGACATTGAGGTTCTGGAGTGGCTTCAGAGAAGGGCAGTGAAGGGTCTAGAGAAAAGGTCTTGTGAGGCATAGCTGAGGGAACTGAAGTTGTTTAACCTGGAGAAAGGGAGGCTGAGAGGAGACCTTCTGGCTCTCTACACTCCCTGTTTTCCCTAGGATCTTTTTAGTGTCAAGTGACAGAGAAAAAGTGGCCTCAGCTTACATCAGGGGAGGTTTTGGCTGGAAATTAGGACCAATTTATTCACTGAAAGAGTGGTGGAGGATTGGAACAGGCTGCCCCAGGAGGTGGTGGAGTCACCAATCCCTGTAGGCGTTAAAAAAAAAACATGGACATGGCACTTTGGGGCATGGTTTAATGGCCATGGTGTTGTTGGGTAGAAGGTAGGATTTGATGACCTTAAATGTCTTTTCCAACCAAAATGATTCTGTAATTCTATGATTCTATACTGTAACCTCAGTGGACTTGCCAAAGCTGGGAACGTTCAAAACCACTGCAGGCAGAAGGTCTCCTCTTGTTTCTTCATTTTACTTATTTTGCACTCTGCAGCTTGTTTTTCAAGCACCTTGTGTCACTTTGGCTAAAACTGTGACCATCAAAGAATGTGGACAAGCTAAAATTTGCTGGCTTCTACTAGAAAAACAAAAAGTAGGGAAACAGAAATCATCTTCCTGGAGGACAAACCCTTTTGCCAGCTATGGTTGGTCTAACAAATGATGCTGCTCCCACCCACAAAGCTTATCTCACCTGCAGGTAGGCTGTAATTCATTTACCTCTCTAAAGACTTCATAATCCTCTTTTCTTAATGCTGGAACAACGTGCCCCTGTATTTGATAGGAGAGATTGGAAGCACTAAAGGCTATTTGTGACATAACTCACTCAGACTTCTCTCTTTTTTTTTCGTTTTACTTTTTTTTCTCTCTTTCATTTTGGTCCCAAATGCATAGCTCAACTCACGTAATCAGAAAGTGCATTTTCAGAAGCCATTGAGGCTTTAATAGTTGGAGAAGCATTAGCAATTTAGGAAAAGGGAGTAGGTGAAAAGCCTGGAAATATTACCAAATGATAATCCTTTCCCTTACTACAGCATGCTTCACAGAATCCCAGCATGGTGGGGGTTGGAATGGGACCTCTGGAGATCATCTAGTCCAACCTCTCTGTTAAAGCAGGGGCACCCACAACAGGCTGCCCAGGATCACAATGTCCAGGCAGGTTTGGAATCTCTCTAGAGAAGGAGACTCCACAACCTGCTCCAGGGCTCCAGCACCATCAAAGGAAAAAAAGTTTTTCCTCAAAAAGATATTAACAAATTTTGCCAAGGACACTGCTCTGTGTACTTTGGGAGCAAGCAGCCCAGGAAGCAGTCAGTAGCTCCAGAGAAGTCATTGGCTAGATGGTTCTAAATGTACCAGGTTGTTTAAATAGCAATGGTTTTAAATACAAAAGGAGACTTCTTCCAAAAATTATTGTATGAAGCATCACTAAATTGCTGTGAGGCTTTGCTGTTGTTGTTGTTGTTGCTGTTTCCCAGAGAGCTAACCTCCATCTGCTTCTGAAGGAGCTTAGCATCCATAAAGTAACAAATCATATTTCAGAGCATGGCCCTTTATCACTCACCAGTTAATGGGGCTAAGAAAAGATTTCAGAAGATGCATCTGACTGCCGGAGACAAAAGGAGCCTCCTGGTGATGTTGTGAAGGCGTAGTTATTTGGTTACCACTTAACCTCTTGGCAATCAGAAAGCAACAAAAGGGCACATGGCATTTAGGTCGCTACAGAAAATGCTGCCATTAAGCTGGTCATATTTCAGTGGAGTTCTGAAGTCTGAAATGCTGTTAGGTGAGCAACAGACTGGATGCAATAGGGCAGAGCACTGAAAAACGCAAGAGACCAGTAACAAAGGGCAACATATTTTAGAGGATACACAATTTCCAATTCCCTGCTCTTGAAGTTGAAGAGTATAAGGAAGCAGCTTTGGTTCTCTACCAACCAAGGCTTAGGATTCTTCTTTATGTGTGCCTGAAAGCTCTGGAAAACTTAACTGTGTGGTAACCACCCAAATTCAGTTTGTGCCTCGTAGAACTGTAGAATAGTGGAATTGTAGAATCATAGCATCATAAAATAATAGATCTGAAGTATCATGAAATCACAGATTTGGAAAAATCATAGAAATCATAGTACTGGGTTCAGTTTTGGGCCCCCTGCTACATGGGCATTGAGATGCTGGAGCGTGTCCAGAGGAGGGCAGTGAAACTTGTGAAGGGTGTGGAGAACTGAGTACTATGAGGAGAGGCTGAGGCAAATGGGGTTATTCAGTCTGGAGAAGAGGAGGCTGAGGGGAGACCTTCTGACTCTACAGCTACAGCAAAATAGGGAGCAGCCTCTTCTCCCATAAACAAGTGATAGAACAAGGGCAAATGGCCTCAAGTTGCACCACTGGAGGTTTAGATCCATAAAATCATAGATGCATAGAAGCATAGAATAGTCTGGGCTGGAAGTGACTTCCAAAGGTCACCTAGTCCAACCCCTCCTGCAGTCAGCAGGGACATCTTCAACTAGATCAGGTTGCCCAAAGCCCTGTTGAGCCTTGCCTTGAATATCTCCAGGGTTGGGGCCTCAGGCACCTCCCTGGGCAACATGTTTCAGTGAAATATTTCTCCATCAAAAGAATTGTCAGACACTGCAACAGGCTGCTCAGGAAAGTGTTGGAGTCACCATACCCGAAGATGTTTAAAAGATGCTTGCACAAGGGGGTAAGTGACATGGTCTAACAGCTATGTACAGGGAGATGTTAGGTTATAATCAGACTCAGGGATCTTAAGGTCTTTTTGAATCAGGCAATTCCATGATCCTATAGAATCATGGTATCACTGAATCAGAGAATCACAGAATCAGGCAATAATGGAACTATAAAATCACAGATTGGTTTGGGTTGGAATGGGCCTCCAAAACTCATCTGGTCCAAACCCCATGCAGTTAGCAGGGACATTTGCAACTAGGGCAAGTTGCTCCTCCACCGTGTAACCTCTGGGCAACTCAAGCCAGTGTTTCACCACCCTCAGTGTAAACAATTGCTTCCTTCTCTAGTCTGAATCTTCCTCTTGTAGTTTAAACTCATCACCCCTTGTCCTGGCACAAAAGGCCCTGCTAAGTAATCTCTCCCCAGCTTTCTGATTAACCCTTTTAAGTACTGAAATGCCACAAGGTCTCCTTGCAGCCTTTTCTCCAGGCTAAACTGTCCCATGTCTCTCATCCTATTCACTCCCTCCCATCCCCAAAATCAATCTTCATGAACTAAAAAAAAAAACCCAAAACCAGACCAAACAACACCCATAAACCTGAAAAGAACAAAAAGTGAAAAGCCACTGAAAATCCTGGCCCTGATAATAGACAATTTTTTGGTGTAGCTGTCACTGCTAGCAATACATTAATGCTTCTGTAAACACTCCCACACCTCTCCATAATGTACACAAATGAGTACTATGTGTAGTAGATCATCCCAAATGTTGTAACCATGGCAGTTTTATTAGTGCTAACGACAGTGTTTGAACCCCGTGCAAAACCCCTGGCAAAGCAAATGAATACGTTCTGAATTTGTCTGAATCCCTCTGGTTTGCCAGGGGAAGGTATTGCCGCTTTGATCTCCCACCTTTAGGGCAACCATTTAGAAGCGCCCTGGAGGAGAGCTTAATATTTAGCAGCAGATCAGTGTTTCAAAGGGCAGCTCCTCCAAGGTACCTCTCTCTGGCAGAAGATGATGCATGACAAGTGGATAGCACCGCCAACAGCAGAACAGCTGTGGTCTTCTCTTTGGCTGAAAATGGGGAGAAAAAGGATGCATTTAAGGAGACACAAAGCATTTCTCCGCTTGACTTGGTAGAACTCGATGTGATTTTCCTTTCAATTTGCCACGGCCCCACGTGTAAGTCAGTGGAGCAGGAGCACATCTATCTCCAGCAGCTGTAAGAGTGACATTGCTGGTTTGGTGGGGAGGGGAGTTGCTTGCTTTCTTGCTTTGCTTGGTTTGGCTATTGCTAATGGGCAGCTTTTCTATGACTTCAGGGTAGTGCTTTCCTTTATTTTGTTTTCATAAAGGTATCTTTTCACCTGATCACAGAATCACAGAATGGTAGGGGTTGGAAGAGATCTCTGAAGACCATCTAGTCAAGCCCCCCTGCTAAAGCAGGGACACCCACAGCACAGCACGTTGCACGGGTTCACATCCAGGCAGGTCTGGAATCTCTCTAGGGAAGGAGAGTCCACAACCTGTCTGTGCAGCCAGCTCCAGTGCTCCAGCACCCTCACAGGAAATAAGTTTTTCCTCATGTTCCTGGAGCCTTGTGGTCCTTCTCCATCCATTCATCATCCAGCCTGGATTGATGCCAAGGATTGTCCTGACCCAGGTGCAGGACCAATACTCTTGATTGTATTGAACCTCTTGAGATTCTTATTGGTGCAATTCTCCAGTCATGAGCACAGACTTAAACAAAAAGGGAACTAAAGCCTTGCATAGTCTCTGTGCTCAGTGCGAGCAGAGCAGGAAGCACACAGCCTGTGCTGAGCTGTTCTGCTCTTCTTTTGGGTACCTGCAGAAATGGTTGAGAGCATCCTCCTCAGCCATCCCCCTCCTAAGTTTTCACCAAATAAAAGCCTGCATTGATGCTAATGGTAGATAATTTCTCATTCCTTTCAACTCTCCCGTGGTGAGAAGGGGGACAACCTCTAGAGACAGCAGTAAGAGCTTCTGAAATGTGGGTGATAAAGATGCTGAAGTCTGCAGATGTAAATGGTTTTGAATGAGGGAAGCTTGAAAAGCAGCATAGCATCAGCTGAGGATACTTCTGGAGTTCTGCAGTTCTTATCCTTTGTGAGGGAGAAGAAAGCAGGAAGTTTATTTTATGCAAAATCAGGGGGAAAAAATGCTTGAAGCTTAAAAAAAAAAGAGGAAAACTTATTATTATGGTATAGTTAAAAGCTGAAAATAATAGCTTGAGAGAAGCTTTCTCTCTTTTTTCTTTTTATTTTTCTTTTCTCTAAAACAACATAAAGCTGGGGAAAAAAATACTATCTAAATTTAAAATCTCTCTGTATTCAAAACCAAGGAGGAGCAAGAGTAAATGGAAAGCAGTTTTGCACTGAACAGAGAAAATGAATTGGTTTACAGTTCAGCATAGATGGGGGAGGGATGAAGAAACAAAAATACAGGGGAGAGAGAAGCGTGAGCAAACATGGCACATGTGTGCCTGCAAAATGAACTAGGAACATACAAGATCTGGTGAGATGTGGTGCTGAGAGACATGGTTTAGTGGTGACCTGGCAGAAAAAGGGTTAACAATTAATTTAGCTTGATGATCTGAAGGGTTTCTTCCAACCAACCTGATTCTATGATTCTGTGGTTATTCCCCTCTACATCGAATACATTGGGTTGGAAGAGACCTTTAAAGGTCATCTAGTCCAATTCCCACCATCCTCAGGTGGAGCAGGTTGCTCAGAGCCCAACCAAGTCTGACCTTGAATGTCTCCAGTTTTGGAAGGGACCAATCAGTGCTGAAAATTATACTCTTTCTTACTGCTGAGTGCCTGAAGGCACAGCCAGCCCTGTGGAAGGTGGTGTGTAGAAGGGAAGGATATAAAAACCTCTTTGCCTCTGAGGAGAACCTCCTGTTTTGTTTAGTGCAACCCCACTGCAGTCAGCAGAGGCATCTTTATATCAAGTTGCCCAGAGCCCCAGAAATCCTGAGCTTGAATGTCTCCATGGACATGTCACTGGAAAGTCTGCATATGAAATGTCCTACTAAATCATAGAATTGTTTCTGTTGGAAGAGACATCTAAGATCAGCAAGTCCATCCATGAACCTAAGACCATCATGGCCATTAAACCATGCCCCAAATTGCCATGTCCACACGTTTCTTGAATATCCTCAGGGGCGGTGACTCCACCACTTCCCTGGACAAACTATTCCAGTACCTAACAACTCCTTCAGTAAACCAGGGCCAACTAGTCCAAAAGAGATGTAGACAAAATGCCAAGTTCAGTGGAGATGTTCTAAGTTCAAAACACAACACATAAGGGAAAGGAGATGAGATTGCTTTGTTTGCAGAAGAGAGCAGGAGAGCTGCCTATGGAGACAGAGAAAGGAAACCAAACCCCTGTCAGAGGCACAAAAAGAAATGCAACAACAAGTCGCATCCAGGGAAATTTGGACTGGGTATCAAAAAATAGATTTTTCTTGACAGCAAAAGCATTTAAGTCCTGGAGCCAACAAAGTTTGTGGAAACTCCACCATTGGGGATTTAAAAGCTTGACAGGTAAAGACCCTTGAGCAACCCTAATCTGACTTTGAAATACTTTCTGCTTTGTAGCAGGAGCTTGGACTTGTTGACCTCCAAAAGTCCCTTCTGGAATAACCTTTCTATGATACTACACTTCTTTGAAATGATTTATTCACATGGGAAATTCAACTGTCCAGGATGAAAGAAAAGCAAAAGTTTATCAAATCCTACAAAGCTGAACAGAACTAATTAGAATTAGAGACCTTTTTCTGTATCACTGCCCTAAACTCCTGATCCATATCCATAGAGTTTATTTAGATAATGCAAACACTCCAATGACCAGGAGATAATGATCCAAATCCAGGGAGGATGTTTAATGCAACAAGATGGAGAGGACGGGAGCATCAATATTTTCTGCACTACCAATCTCTGGAGATTAAGTGTTGTGGCTGGACACAGGTTTGCATCCTGACTGTTTGGCTAGAAGCAGGGACAATTTGAGCTCTCATTCCATCCCAAGTTTTGCAGCGCAGCAAGGAGCTGCCTGGAGGTTCTTAGTAGGATGAGCATGTGGATCTGGGATCTAAGAGAACTGCCTACATCAGGAGACAGCACAGATTTGTGAGCAGAGCTGTGCCTTAGGTCTGCATCATCGAGTTAGAGGAAGTCATGGAAGGGAGAATGGGGAAAAGCTGGAGGTGGGGAGATTCAGACTAGACCTGAGGAGGAAGTTCTTCACCATGAGAGTCGTGAGACCCTGGAAAGGGTTGCCCAGGGAACCTTTTGTTTGGGGCCCCATCCTTAATTGTCCTAATTGTCAGTCTACAGCTTTCTGAGGGAGAGAGAGAGGCAGGGAGGAGGTGGCATTCCCGACTCTTCTGAGAGAGCTCTCCAACTGCTGAGGAAACTGGTTTCTGATTCTCATTCTGTATTTAGCACTGGTGAGGCTGCACCTCAAATGCTGCCTTCAATTTTGGACCCCTCACTCCATGAAAGACACTGAGGTGCTGGAGTGAGTCCAGTGAAGGACAGTGAAGACGGTGAAGGGTGTGGAGAAGCAGCTGAGGGAACTGAAGTTGTTCAGCCTGGAGAAACCTAAGGAGTGTGTTTCTGAAAGGAGGCTGGAGTAAGGAGGGGGTTAGTCTCTTCACCTAAATAACAAATCACAAAACAAGAGGAAACAGCTTCAAGATGCACCAGGGAAGGTTTAAGTTGAACACAAGGAACAACTTTGTCCCTGAAAGTGTTGCTAAGCCCTGAAACAGGCTGCCTAGGACAGTGGTTGAGCCCCCATCCCAGGAGGGATTTCAAAGATGTGTAGATATGGTGCTGAGGGACATGATTTAGTGGTGGACGTGGCAGTGCTGGGTCGATGGTTGCACTCAATGGTCTTCAAGGTCTCTTCCAACCAAAGCAATTCTATGGTTCAGGCACATTCCCCAGGGCAGGGCACAAGAGAAACTACAGCACTGACTGAACATCTGAGCAGTGACTGTCATAGCAAAGATGGGTGGGAGTAATAGCTCCTGGAATTCCCTAGTAAATATGTGCTGAGTGGTTTCTTTTTGCTGGTAAACCACTGCCCATGCTAATGAGTGGTTCAGTGTTGTGTGGTCCTCCTCTATTTTGGCAGCAGCAGCAGCATAAAGCAGATCTTCTCAGGAAATGGAAGTCTGTAGATAACCAGCTCTGGTGTGTCTAAGCTTTTGTGTGTTGACTAAATTATTCTCTGACTCCACTTTATCTGCTAGGCAGCATATTTATTTCTGCAGCAAACTGAAGAGAGAAATATTGTCTCTGTTACCGGGCGCTTGATCTACTCCTGCCCTATGACTTCAATAATAAATTATTTGATGTGCATGATGCCAAGTACATGCTTGGTCTGACTGCACAAATGATACTGTGTGAACTAATTTGCCTCTTTGCAATGGCTATGTGGAACATCAACAAATGTTTTGCATGGTTGATAGGAGCTCAAAAGCATTTGATTCATGGAATCACAGAATCACTTCAGCTGGAAAAGATCTTTAAGATCATGGAATCAAACCACAATACAACTCTGTCAAACCATGTCCCTTAACACCATATTTCTGTGTCTCTTGAACACCTGCAGAGACTGGGGTTCAACCACCTCCACAGGGACCTTGTTCCAATGTTTGAGAACCCTTTCAGAGAAGAAGTTTCTTCTAATCTCCAACCTAAACTTCCCTTGGTGCTGCCTAAGGCCATTTCCTCTTGTCCTATCACTTGTTACTTGGAGAAGACATCAAGCCCTACCTCACTGCAACCTCTTTTCAGGGAGTTATAGAGAGCCAGAAGGTCTCCCCTCAGCCTCTTTTTCTCCAGACTAAATAATCCCAGTTCTGTCAGAGAGTCCTCTCCAGACCTTTCATGTGCCTCTTTGCCCTTCTCTGGTAAAGCTCCAACATTTCAACATCCTTCTTGAAGTTAGTGCCCCAAAACTGAACCCAGCACTCAAGGTGTGACCTCACCAGTGCTAAGTACAGGGGGACAATCACTTCCCTTCTCCTGCTGACTGCACTATTCCTGATCCAGGCCAGGATGCTGCTGGCCTTCTTGGCCACCTGGGCACACTGCTGCCTCATCTTCAGCAGGCTGTCAATCAGCAACCCCCCACATCATTCTCTAGCAGGCAGATTTCAGTGGAGAAAACTTGGAATCCAAACTGACAACAATTAATTTACCCGAAATAGGTGGGTTTGTTTATTTTTTTTAAAAGGTAGTCCAAGGTAGTTCCTTAAGAAGTGGGAGTGAAATCCATGCAGTCTTAACTTTTTATTTTCATGAAAGTGTGTCCTTACTTGCAGCTGTCTGTCAAATCTCTTTACTTTCTTCCAAACATGGTGTTCCACATCTTTCTGCTGCACAGAGGTGAAACCCTGAGCCTATCAAATAAGGCAGAATATGAGTTAAGATAAGCAAGGATATATATTTTTAAAAGCCTCTTCACCAATGAGTTTCAAGCGTTGACTCGCCCCAGTTTCTCTGACAGCTTCAATCAACCTGGGAGATTGTTATTGCTTTTCAGTTCATAAAAGCTGCATTCAGGTTATAAAGGAGAAGATAATCTGTGTGAGTCAAGATAAATCCACAGGCAGTGCTCACTTTACTGCTAATTCTGCTCAGAATCTGCATGTTTATTGTGGAAAATGTAAGCTGGATGATTTAATTTCTCATATTGTCACCACCGACCACAGCATCTCTGCATTATGAGTTTGCCTCTCATATATCACAGAATCCCTGAATCCTAAGATGGAGAAGTTTGGAAGGGACCTTTGGAGACTGCCTAGTCCAAAACACTTCCATAACAGGGGCACCCATAGCAGGTTGCCTAGGATCACAATATCCAGGCAGATTTGGAATCTCTCCACAACCTCTCTGGGCAGTCTGCTCCTTAAAAGCACTTTCACCTCATGTTCACATGGAACTTCCTAGGTTACAGTTTGTGCCCATCACCTTTTGACCTGTTACTGAAAAGAGTCTGGCCCCATCCTCTTGCTCTTCATCCTCTAACTATTGATCAGCATTGAGGAGATCTCCTTTCAGGCTGCTCTTCTCCAGGCTAAACAGCCTCAGGTCTCTCAGTCTTTCCTCCTCACAGAGGTGCTCCAGTATCCTCCGCATCTTTGTAGTTTCCACTGGACTCCACTATGACTATGATTGTGAGCTCTAGGTGAGTAGTTTAACTCGATGGTCTCAAAGCTCTCTTCCAACCTCAGCAACTCTCTGATTCTATAATGGTAGCTGCAGGTCCAAATCAAAGCCTGGGAACTGCTAGAAAACACAAACAAGATTTCATAGAATCATAGAATCAGTCAGGGTTGGAAGGGACCAAAAGGATCATCTAGTTCCAACGCCCCTGCTATGGGCAGGGACACCCTACCATGGACCAGGCTGGCCAGAGCCTCATCCAGTCTGGCCTTAAACACCTCCAGGGATGTAGCCCCAACCACCTCCCTGGACTTGTTGGAATTGAGAGTTTAACCAGTGGCTTCCAGCTCTGTGTGGTTTCCCAGAGGCCAATAGTCACATTTTTGGTTTTGCAGCACATTGCCTCTCTTTGCACTGCAGGAGATGAGTCACTTCATTCACCAGAGATGAAGAAAATGTGACAAAATCCAGTATAGCTAAAAAGAATCAGGCAATATCAGTGCTTTCTGCCCTGAAGAAAAGCTCAAGATTAAATAAGAACTAAATCAACATTTTCCTCTGTTTGCAGAAAAAACAGAAGCTGGTCAGGCTTGAGAACTGGGCCCATGTGAGCATCTTGAGGTTCAACGAGGCTAAGTGAAAGGTCCTGTACATGGGTTGGGGCAGCTTTCAGTATCAAAGGATGGAGAACAGCCCTGTGGAGGGTGCTCGTGGGTGAAAAGCTGGGCCTGAGCTAGCAATGTGCACTCACAGCCCAAAAGACAACCATGTCCTGGGCTGCAGCCCCAGCTGCAAGGGCAGCAGGTGGAGGGAGAGGATTCTGCCCCTCGGCTCCACTCTGCTGAGACTCCACTCGCAGTGCTGGGTGCAGTTCTGGAGCCCTCGGCACAGCAGAGACATGGATCTGTTAGACTGGGGGCAGAAGAGCCCACAGCAATGAGGTGAGGGCTGGAGCCCCTCTGGTGTGAGGACAGGCAGAGTGTGGGATTGTTCATCCTGGGGAAGAGAAGACTCTAGGGAGAGCTTCTTGTGGCCTTTCAGCACTTAATGGGGCCAATCAGAAAGCCAGGGACAGACTTTTTAGCAAGGCCTGTTGTGACAGAAAGAGGAGTGATGGATTGAAACTAGAAGAGGGAGATTTCTATTGGGCAGAAGGAGGAGACTGTTTGCACCGAGATAGGTGTAGTACTGGCCCAGATTGCCCCAAGGTGATAGATGCTGCATGCCCTGGAACTATTCCAGGTGAGCTTGTCTGGGGATCTCAGCAACCTGCTCTACTTCCATATGTCCTTGCTGACTGTACAGGAGTCAGACTCCCTGAACTTTACAAGAGCCTTCCAACCCAAACCACTCTATGATTCTAGGAACCCAAACATTAGCATTCCATGCTCAAGCACACCTCTTTCATTCCTTCCTTATGGACATTGCCAAAGAAAGGAGTGGGTGAAGAAATGAGTGGGTGGTGATGTATTCAGAGCATGTCTTGTCACGTCTAATTGGCCATGTAAAGAAATCAAACAGCCTCCTTCTTTAAAAATACATTCCACATTTATAAGAAATTATTATTTTATGGATAGAGCTGACTATTGGCTAGGAGGAGGGGGGGATAAAAAAAAAAAAAAGGATGAATGTTCCTGGAGCTAGCTGAGACCCAGATTATCCACAATATTACAGAGAAGAATTGTCATTCAGCTGTCTGCAGCATCCCTGAATCAGTTGATTTAATGGAAACAATATCATTATGATAAAATATTTGCAAAGAAGGTGTCTCCTAGTTTGGGGGGAAAAAAAAAAAACCACAAACAAAGAGAAAA
>VWZI01021474.1:795393-832332 GCA_013396835.1 Psilopogon haemacephalus
TTTTTTTTTTTTTTTTTTCCAATTTCACAAATGGAGACCATCCTCTTCTGACAAAGTTCGAGCCAATTGACATTATCTCTTAATTATTTTCTATAACATATGCATGGCAGAATTTGTTCAAGGGAGAAGTTATTGTTTAATTTCCATGATGGATGTGCTCATTTCATGAGTATTAGATTAGCAGAGAGCATACAATTTGTATTAACATGCATATGTCATTAAAGAATACATTGTTTTCCAGCTGTCATCAAACAAAAGCAAGCCTATGAGGTCCTGATTTGCTGTTCCAACATCTACTCCTGTGGATAGTTCCAGTTAATATTCATGTGAGAGAGGATTCCATAATCATCTACAGGTTTGGCATTTATTTTGCTTTGTTTTCTTCTTCCCTATTTGTTCTCCTAGAAGCCTTGACACCCCACACCCTCTTTTTTTCTTTTTTTTCCTGAGCATTCCTTTTACAGTAAAAATAATTTTGATGCTAAACATGGCCAGAACTAAACTAAAGAGCAACTCTTCTTGCTCTGAGAAGAATGAACTTTTTTGTGCTTTGAGGAACACTCCTACACTTCTGTGAGATTTCCCTTACATGAAGCAGCTACTGGGAGTGGAGGTGGTGGTAAGAGTAGGGTGAGTGTGGGGCAATGCTTAAACTGAGGAACTGCCACATCACAGTGGACCTGAGCACAGAAGGTAGGGTAAAATCCCACATAAGGAGGGAGAGTAGGAAGGAAAAATGTACCTGTGACTTCTCACAAATAAAAAGGAAGAGATGCAGGATGCTAAAGCAATAGTGCCATCTGCAGCATCCTTCCCTATGAAAGCAAGCTGCTTTTAGCTGTCTCCTCTGCTGCAGCAATGGAAGCAGATCTGAGAGCCCCTTGGTAGCTCTGAGCAAAGGAGGGCAGGATGGAAGTCAGACTTCAGCCTTTACCTCCAGCCCAATCTTTGTGCCCAAATTCGAGCCCAGATCTCCTAGAAAGAAAAAAAATCTGGACTGTCCTTGTTAAAGGCTTTGCCCATTGAATACAAACCAGAAGATTTCTCTCTTTGGCCATAGCAGGACCTCATGGAAGATCAGCCCATTATAAAGCAGTCTATCAGCAAGACGTGTGAGGAAGCAAACAGCTGCTGCCCAGTGTCCCCTCTGCAGTGTATTTCTGTCACCTTGTAGGAGAGCTCTCTGTTACTCCTGCAAATCCGGTGTCTCTTTCAAAATGTATTTTCAGCACCTCCACATTCCTCTTGGAACGAGGTGCCCAAAACTGAACACAATACTCGAGGTGTGGCCTCAGCAGAGCAGACACAAGTTGTGCTGAAGAGAGATGAATTCTAAGCACTGAAGTCAACTCCAGCATGGGTTCAGAACGTGAATCTCTGTGTCTACTGATAATGAATTAAGTACTTGAACCACTGAGGTAGGACACATAGGCTGCATCAAGGACATGGGTTTTGTGACTGTCTTTCTGTCTCCTTTTTGGCTCCTTGGAACTTGATATGATTACTTAAGGTTGGAACATCTAGAAGATCTCAAGGCTTCACATTAATTATTAACCACAGTATCTGACTGCTATGTTTTAAGATCTACAGCTCTGAAGGAGGAGATACTGCTGGCAGTAGCTACCTCGGAAGGGTTGGGATTTATTATAAATCAAACTAATCTATGCTCTCTCCTGCTCAGGAAATTGAATTCTGGGAGTTTGTGAGAGTCAACTCAAAGTTGACTGAGGCTCCTAATTCACATTTGCATCGAGATAAGGAGTATCTGTCGATCTGCTTCTCATTGCAAATCAAATCTAGCCATTCTGGAATTCAATCTCCTGTACTGAAGTTAGTTAGGGAGACCTTCCCAACCAGAGAGTGGAGCCTTTGTTCTTTTAAAAATAGACGCAACAAGATTATCTGCTGCAAAGAAGAGATGCTTCTTTCCTGCATATTTAGCCAACAGATACTTAAAATCAAAGAGTGATAACAAGTTCCCCTTATTTGGTGATGGGCCTCTTGCTGGCTGAGGTCCCACGGCGGCAGTTTTTGAGAGGGTTCTTTGTTCTCTTGAGCTTCATCAGAAAACAAGACTCAGCTCTGTATTTGCCTCTGCAAAGTCAATGGGCTCGACTCACCAAAGTCACAGGGTTAAACCGAGCTCAATGTGTCTTTGTTACCACGTTTAGAATGCAAACGGTGCCTTTGCACAAAAGAAGTCACAGAGAGGCTGCAGATGGGTTTGTTTCTTTGTCACCTCCCTGAGCAGCTGGAAGGCATCTCCAAAAAGGAAATATGATATGTGTCTTCTTGAGTCTGAAAAAAAAAAAACAAAACCACCCCAACCCTCCAATTGTGGAATGTCTTGGCCACCCATTTCCAAGGTGATGATGAACATCTTTGTGCCATGTTTATTAGCTGCAGCTTAGAATATTACCAAAAGCTCTTAGATGCAAGTTATTTCAGCTAGCATGATAAAATTGCAAGAACAGAGTGATGGATATTCCTTCTAAAGTCAGAAGATTGAGCATTTGCTTTGCCTTACACCTGCTGAGGGAAAGTAGTTGAACTTCACTCAGGTATCCTCGGGAAAAAAGGGCTGTGGAAGATGCTTTAGAGGAGTGAGGAATGGCTGTAACCCTTGCCAGCAGTGACCTGGCCACGTCTCAGTTGCCTCTGTCACAGCAAATGCCTGCAGGGATCCAGTTTGCCTAGAAACAGCTTTCTGCTGCCAGAAACCCTCTGCCTGAAACAATGGCATCTGACATTGAGGTGCTGGAGGGTGTCCAAAGAAGAGCAGCAAAGCTGGTGAAGGGTCTAGAGCACACATCTTCTGAGGAGTGACTGGGGAAATAAGTTGTTCAAGCTGGAGAAAAGGAGACTCAGGGGACTTCTCACTCTGCACAACTACCTGAAGGGAGGTTGGAGCCAGGTGGAGGTCAATCTCTTCTTCAAAGTAACAAGGAGTAGGGTGAGAGAAAACAGCCCCAGGTTGCACCAGGAGAGGTTTAGGTTGGACATTAGGAACAATTTCTTCATGGAAGGGGTTTACATGCACTGGAACAGGCTGCCCAGGGCAGTGGTGGAGTCCCCATCCCTGGAGAGGTTTCAGAGCAGTGTAGATGCTTTTAGGTGCTGAGGGATATGGTTTAGTGATGATCTGGCAGTGGTGGGCTAGTGGTGGAACTTGTTGGTCTTCAAGGTCTCTTCCAAACAGGATGACTCCATGATTGTATGATTCTATGACACCAAGGCCAAGCAAATAAAGCCTTTTGAAACAACTGGACCCTGGTGCCACAGGCATGCTCTGTGTTAGAAGCAGCAAGCAGAGGAAATCAAACAAGAGCTGAGTATGAAGCTTTTAGCAGATCCAGCTACTCCAGCTGCTGCTGTGTGTTGTCAGCAGTGAGTTAAATTCTTAGACAAGGCTGAAGAGCTGAACATTTCTTGATCTCCAGTTTTGCAAAAACCTTTGACCAGCATCTCAAAGTATGACAGCCTGAGAGCATATTAACGAGCAGCTACTTCCCAACGGGAACTGTTGGATCAGCATTTCTTCTCCCTCTGGTGTTTCCTGTTGCTATCCTGTGTGGTGGTGACATAGAAGTGCACAAGTAATTCAGAGATGACTGCAGCAGCCTAGGGCTCTAAAACAGCTAGGAGGGCTTGGGATGCAGGAGCAAACATCTCAGCCTTGGAACGACAACCTTCTTTCATCTGAAGATGAAATCATGAATCTAGCAGGAAGGATGAGGAAGGACATTTCTTGAACACATCCAAGGGTGGTGACTCCATCACCTCCCTGGGCAGCCTGTTCCAATGCCTGACCACTGTTTCAGGGAAGAAATTTTTTTTCCTAGCATCCAATCTAAACCTCCTCTGGCACAATTTCAGACCATTTCCTCTTGTCCTATCACCTCATACTGGGGAGAAGAGACCGACCCCCACCTCACTGCATATTGGGCAGGAGATAATAAGCCTATCAGGGATTCCTAAATGTATTGCTTGTTAATTCAGGGATTCCTAAATGTATTACTTGTTAATTTAGGAGGTACCCTGGGTGCAGCTGATGAGGTGGCACTAATTTAGGAGGTATCACAAGTCACTGTGCTTGCTGGAGGGGCTGAAATGTAAATCCCAGTGTTCATCAGGGAAAAGGAAAATGTTCCTTCCCTGAAGTCTGTGATCTGTCCTTTACTTGCCACGGGGAAGAGCATGATTTCGAGAGCTGCCTTCTAGGATGTAGAACAATCATGGCTCATCCATGAGATCTCCAGACTAAAATTGTGAACATTTTGAACATTACTAGAGGGATTATTATATCTGGCTTAATATTTCATGTGTTTGACATCAAACTACCAAGTAACGAGGCTAATGTATGAGAAATGCCCTTCTAGTCATATTATTTGCCTGCTTTTATGTAACGAGGCTCTAACTGCATTTGTTCAGTGCTACTGTGCAGTGGTTTGATTTATGTTCTGCAGTATCAGGCTGAGAAGGGGCTTTAAAATAACTTGTCATAGTCCATTCATGTCTTTCTCTGAGCTTCTGTGTCTCCTAAAACAGGAGGTCCTCCTGGGAGGCAGAAGAGCTTTTGTCTCCTAGAATCATAGAAATGTTTCACTTGGAAAAGACCTCTAAGATGGTCTGGTTTTGCAGATTACACCAAGTTGGGAGCAAGTGTGGATCTGCTGGAGGGCAGGAGGGCTCTGCAGAGGGACCTGGACAGGCTGGACAGATGAGCACAGTCCAGTGCCAGGAGCTTTAACAAGTCCAAGTGCCAGCTTCTGCACTTTGGCCACAACAACCCCAGGCAGCACTACAGGCTGGGGAAAGAGTGGCTGGAGAGAAGCCAGGCAGAGAGGGACCTGGGGGTACTGGATAGCAGCAACTGAACATGGGCCAGAAGTGTGCCCAGGAGACCAAGAAGGCCAATGGCACCCTGGCCTGGATCAGGAATAGTGGGGCCAGCAGGACCAGAGAAATTCTTCTGCCCCTGCACTCGTTAGGCCACACCTTGAATCTTGTGTCCAGTTCTGGGCCCCTCAATTTAAGAAAGATGTTGAGGTGCTGGAATGAGTTCAGAGAAGGGCACCAAGGCTGGTGAGGGGCCTGGAGCACAGCCCTGTGAGGAGAGGCTGAGGGAGCTGGGGGTGTGCAGCCTGCAGAAGAGATGGCTCAGGGGAGACCTCATTGCTCTCTACAACTACCTGAAGGGAGGTTGTAGCCAGCTGGGGTTGGGCTCTTCACCCAGGCACCCAATAACAGAACAAGAGGACACAGCCTCAAGCTGTGCCAGGGCAGGTTCAGGCTGGATGTTAGGAAGAAGTTCTTCACAGCAAGAGTGATTGGCATTGGAATGGGCTGCCCAGGGAGGTGGTGGGGTCACCATCCCTGGGGGTGTTTAAAAAGAGGCTGGATGAGGCACTTAGTGCCATGGGTTAATTAATGAGAAGGTGTTAGATGATAGGTTGGACTCGATGATCCTCGAGGTCTTTTCCAACCTGGTTAATTCTGTGTGATTCTGAGTTCAACTGCCAACCTAACACCATGGCCATCAGAACTTGACCCCAGGTGCCACATCCACACATTTCTTAATACTTGTCTTCTCCTTTATCCTGTCTCTTCTCCTGTTCTGCAGCTGAAGTGAGAAGCTCTCTGTGAGCAGCCTAACTGTGAAGACTGTAATTGTGGGTACACATCATGGCTCCAGGCTCAGACTGCACCTTCCCTTTTGAAGGACTGATTCTGAAGACTAGGAGTCTGTTACGTGCAGGAGGAGAGGAGTGAGGTGAGTGTATTTTTAGAACAAAAATAGGGAGTTAGACATAAATCTCACTGCCTACAGCATGTGGTGAAATCTAGGGCTACACAAGGGGATCTATCCCTGCTTTTAGATGCTTCTAAATCATTCCACAGCATACTGCAGGGGATTTGGACTACATAACCTTTAAATATTCCTTCCAAGCCAAACCATTCTATAATTCTATGGCTATGACAACCAAGACGACCAAAATTCCTCACTTCAAAATGCAGATAGCAGGCAGTAGATTTATGTAGAGCTTCACTGGGAATGGGAGGGGACCTCTGGAAAATCATAGAATAATTTTGTTCAGAAGAGACCTTAAAGATGATCAAACCCAACTGTTAATCCTGGACTATCTGGTGACTGAGTAAGTCAGGTGAGGACAAGACTTCTTGCTTGCTCACAGTTCTGTGTAAATGCACTCCTCTGTCTTTGACATTTGCTATAGCTCTTTAACATAAATGTCTGTCTAGAATCATACTTGGCACTGAGGGTTTATGAACTTGTCAGGGGTTAAGGCCAGGGCTGGCCAGCAGATGAGTGCAACAGGCTCTCTATGAACCCTTCTGCCTTCCCAAAGGGAAGAGAAAGAGGAAAGGAGAGAGACTGATGGTTTGGGAAAGAAACTAAACCAGCTGGGATGGAAAGAAGAGCAATCCAATGACACAGAGAAGAAAAGGAACCCAACCTCGGAAGTCTCGGCCTGGACTCAGCAGCAAATGGGAACTGGATTCAGGAAATGGATTCTGGAAAGAAGTATGGAGACAAATTGTGATGAAAGGCAGAACGTTCAGAGTCCTCCTGGGGCACTGGCATTGAAGAAGTTGCTTGACTTTAGTGATCCCTCAGCTTGATTCTAAAGACAACGTCTATGGGATGGAATCCCTTGCACCAACATAGGTTGAGAGTGACCTGTCTTGGTCCCTCCTCCTGACAGGTGCCATCTCTGACTTCACTCACCCCAAGGTGGGGTACAAGATGTGGCAGTGCCCTTAGTCTGTACAGAAGCAAGTCTAAGCCAGAGCCTTTCTCTAGCCCAGCCCTTGGCAATAACTCTCTCCCCATCAGCATTCTCACTGCTAGAAGCAGCCCCTGGCTGTGCAGACCTGCCCTGAGCTTCAGAAAGTGCCCTCACTGAGCAGAGACTGAGCTGAAAAGTTAAATTCCTGACCAGAACTGGACTGTTCCAGGACAATTCTACTCAATGCAAAGTATATTCTATTTTTTAGGGTAGTTACTGCTTCCTGAGGCTCATTCACAATTTCTCATTTATTCTATTTGCTGTTTCTCTTTGTTCTTCTTTCTTCATTATTTCTTTCTTCTTTGCTTGTTTGTTCTTGCTGTTGTCCCTCCATGTAGTTGATGAATACAGGTTTCTGCTAATGATTAACTTGTATTGGAGGACAGATTCAGGAAAGCAGGGTCAGAGTGGCATCAGTCAATTTTAATTAGAAATGTCACAAGTCATTAAGAGAAAACAAAGATGAAACACACACAAAAAAAGGACAGTAGGTAGCAACAGAGAGAACAGGATAAAAGAAGGAGTAAAGACAAATGGAAAAGACAATTAATGGGAAAATGCAGACAGCTTGTATAGAAGAATCTCTGCATTTGCTCTCCTGGCTCCTTGCTAAAGGGCAAAGATGTCTAGTGGTTGCATCTAAAATGGCATTTTTTTCCATCTAGGGCTTCTTATATTTATTATTTATTTGATTTTTTTAAATTAATGTACTGTTTCCAAGATGATCTGCAGCAAGACAAGTTTGGGCTGCTTCTGCTGTGTGTTTCTTGTTGGATACAGGCTTCAGCCTAGGTCCTGCTTGGAATAGTCAAACATTGTATAGGGGAGTATGGGAGAGAAGGAAGACATTGCAGAAATCACAGTTAGGTGACTCATTGCCTTTGCAACCCTGAGAAAAGAAAAGCCATGTTCATGTTTAGCCAAATCAAGACTAGACTAAATTGATGTAAGTGTGAATGTGACTTACTGAGAAGAACACAAACTGGACCCGAGGAGGTTCCATTTGAACATGAAGAGAAACTTCTTTACTACCAAGGTCCTGAAGCCCTGGAGCAAGCTGCCCAGAGAAGTTGTGGAATCTCCTTTTCTGCAGAGATTCCAAACCCACTTGGACATGGAGATCATGGGCAGCCTGCTGTGGGTGACCCTACTTTAACAGGGGTGTTGGAGTTGATGATGTAGAGAGGCTCCTTCCAAGCCCCACCTTGCTGGGGTTCTGTATTACTCTGTTCAGATCACCAAATTTGCCAGCAGTATATTTGATGATAGTTGGAGAACAAATTGCATATTGTAAATTACAATTATTCCAACCACTTGCCTGCTGTCTGTGTTCTTTCTGCTTTGTTCTTGTGCTTTTGCCTTTGGTTCATCCATATCATGAGTATTTCTACACTCTTTGAGAGCTTCTCTGAGTGACAGCCACAGAAAAGCCATTCTGGCAAGAGGGCATCCACAAATGGATCCCACTTTTTCCATCCCTTTGAAGAACACCACCAACAACAACAATAAAACCAGCAGATGCTGGGGGTCTTAGGATGAGAAAGCTTCAGTGAATACAAGTGTCACATTCCTCATGTAGTTCTCTTAAAGGTTATAAGTCAAAAATCAGATCACTTAATACACAGTCATCATGTATGATGAGAGATGACCACAATCCCTGCAGCTTTCCAGCTCCTTACTTTTCTGACATCTCTACAGCTAATATCAGATGACAGTGTTGAGATCTTCCAATTCTTTGCTAATGCCCTGCTCAAACCTAGGGCAAACATGACATCATGCTTTCTGTCTCCCTCCCACATCTCTTGCTTGCTTTCCCTAGCTTGCTCCCTCTCAGATGCCTCTCATAGAGTCACAGACTCGTGGAATCAGTAAGATTGGAAAAGACCTCTAAGAGTATCAGGTTCAATCACCAACCCAACACACTGTGCCAAATAGAATCACATCAATAAGGTTGGAAAGAGCCTCTAAAATCAGTGAGTCCAAGCATCAACCCCACCATGCCCACTAAACCATTTACCTCTCCTGAACATTTCTATATGTCAACAGTGATGTACAGTCTTTTCTCTTCAGAGGAGGAATTCACATGCTACCTTTCATTCAGTGAGATTCTTTGCTGTCTCCCTGAAACAGCTATTAATGGGCTGGACTAAGGAATGAGAGAAAAACCAAAGCAGTTCAGCAGAAATTATCTTCTTAATGGTGAAATCTGAATTATATATTAGAACGCCATTTATTCAATGTATTTTATTATCCTGCTTAAAAAGGGAAAGGCTTCTCTGTGTCTTCTGTATGCCCATGAAGGTTTATTAGCCTGAGTAAAAAGTTATTATTATTCAATTGAATAATTGAATTTTAAATTATTGGTATTGCACTTCATCTTATAACTGCTTTTCCAGGCGCGTTTAATTATGTCCAATTTTCTTTTAATCCCCTGTCTGGAGACCGTTCTCTCAACTCATGCTCCATTTCTCCCCCCCTGTTCCGTGCTGGGATCCTCACAGTCCAGTCTTACATCTTCCACGTGAGCCACTGTGCATAGCTCCTCCAGTCAGAACAGACCGGAGGAGGCTATCTGGTGTCATTTAATCCTGGATACTGCCACGTGGAAAAAATCTTTTTTCAGGTGATTAATACCACAAGCATCTCATTTCCCTGCAAAGCGCTGCTGATGTGAATGCCAGACTTGAAGGGATATATGGAATAGACATTTAGGAAAGTTAATAATCTGTGCCTAATCCCCTCCAAGAGTCCTCTGTTGGTGCTTCTATAAATAATTGCAGCTTTATTTCTTGTGGCTAATTGAATCACGCGTTCGTTTTTCAGGCGTCTTGTTCCTTGCCGAACTTGGGACTTTGCTATCAATCTCACTGCAGGGCTGAAATAAGCAGGTGTAAAGCTAAAATATCATTGCATTTGAAGCATATACAAAGTAAAATAGTCACCAAATAAGCATGTTTTGAGGTTTCTTTGATTTGGGAGGGTTTGTTTGCTTATGTGCCCTTCAAAAAAACCAGATTTATTAGAAGCAGTCTTGTGCCAGACTTGGAAACTGTGACTCCTGGGAGTTACACTGAAATTCTCGATTCAGAAAACAAGTGAGATGCACAAGAACCCAATGCAGTAACATATCAGGGAGAGGTGGAATATTCCATCAGTATCAGTTCTCTGTCGCTGCAGTCAGTACTGCATGGCCAAAGGCTGTGCATGTCTATGAACTACATCATTACCTGCTCTCATCAGGCTGGTCCTACCTGTGCCGAAGAGTTTATCCATCAATCCAGGTTTTGTCCATTAGAAGCAGGATCACTCTTCCATAATTTTGAGCAAATCATTGATTTCCTGAAAGTTGACACAGGGTAGGAAGTCACTTTGGATACTCTTGGATAGCTCAAGAATTTGGGGCTCATTCCTGGTTTAGCTGCCATTGCAAGCATTTATCTCACCCCAGCTGGTTCTATTTTGCACTGATGTGAGGAAGAAAAACTCAACAAGTTGTACAAATTAGCAGCTCCTTTGTACTGTCTCTTTATTACCAGATAAAATTTTGATGGAAGATCAGTATGAGACAAAAGACCTGACTGGCTGATGCTGAAAAATCACAGAAATCATAAATCACAGAATTGTTTCATTTGGAAAAGGCCTCTAAGGTCATCAAGTCCAATCATCAGCTTACCACTACCACGGCCATTAAACCGCATCCCAAAGTGCCATGCCTACATATTTTTTTAACACCTCCAGGGATAGTTACTCCACCACCTCCCTGGGCAACCTGTTCCAATGCCTGATCACCTTATCAGTAAATAAGAATTTGTTTTTTAAGCTCTTACTCAAACTGATGATTGTTTTGATGCTGCTTTTCCTGAAAGAAGCATTTCACCTTTAGGAGACCTGAGTAAAGTCACTCTACAGCTCTGGGATGCAGGAAAGGGAACGGTGGCAGCAATTCATCTACTGATGAGCATCTTTATCTGACATCCTTTGTCTGAAGGAGTGAGGACTCAGTTTTGTTTCTCTTCTTATTGTGGATGCTGCTCCAAGATGGTGTGGTGCAATGCTGGTGACATCCTTGGAGGCTCTGCAGGGAAGGCTGCTTGGCTCAGGAGGGATACTGGCAGATTGAAGGAAGTTTGGAGTCTTCTTCCAAAGAATTGGGAAACCACCACATCAGTGGTGATCTTCCTTGTAATTCATACAGGCCAAGGCAAAGCTGTGGGGTAAAAAACTAACACATTGAACTGGCCAGTAAAATGCTGTCTGTGAGCTAATATAGCTCAAGATCTATTCACTACCCAAAGTAAATTAAACATTTTTTCCTTGAGATTCACTTAGATCAGTGTTTGTTTATGCAGCAGCTTTTCTGCCTGTGGAGAAGTAAGCAGGAGTCAAAGTGCAACTGCAACCACATACAGTAAATCCAATTGATATTAATATTCCTCCAACCCAATAGCTGGCAAATCCATGTTTCTCCACTTCTGGCAGTCTCCTTTAATTTGTTTCTGTCAAACGAAGAACAAATATTTTATCACAAGCTTGCTGTGGGATTTTTTTAGCACAAAACCCCCCCCCCCAAAAAAAAACCAAGCACACCAACAACGAAGGTTAGAGTGATGGCTATTTTTTGAAAGCTTACTCTTCACACACTGAATCAAGACCACCATACTTCACTTGCTCTCTTTCAGCCATCAGTAAAACCATCCACGATCTTCGAAGTCCAAGTGTTAGGAGGCTGAAACGTACTCCAGTACGACCAAGTCTCGATGACAGCCTTAATCCCAAGCTCAGTGGAACCTCAGTGCTGCTCCTTTTTGTCCTTGAGGTAGTTAAAGAGGACATCCAGCCCTCCTTCTATGACCTCAGGCAGGGGTCGGGACAGGGGGTTGTGAGCAATGTGGAGTCCTTTGTCCATTGGGTTCCAGGCGATGCGTGGCAGGCGGTGCAGCAGGTAGAGGTCGTCTGGGAGAGTCTGTATGGTGTTGTAATCGGCATTTAGCAGCTCCAGTGTGGTGAGGAGGCAGATGGACCGTGGCAGGGTGCGTATGTTGTTATTCTCTACGATGAAGATCTGCAGGTTGACCAGATACTGGACGCTCTCTGCGATGTTTTCAAGCCTGTTGGAGCCTAGGTGTAAGAA
This sequence comes from Psilopogon haemacephalus, assembly GCA_013396835.1. Lineage (NCBI taxonomy): Eukaryota > Metazoa > Chordata > Aves > Piciformes > Megalaimidae > Psilopogon > Psilopogon haemacephalus. The sequence continues at coordinate 807,334 of VWZI01021474.1, forward strand.
GTCTAAGCTCCTCAGCGCGTAAATGCAGAGGGGAATCTGCACAAAGCGGTTGTTACTCAGGTTGAGCTTCCTCAAATTTGTCAGGTCAGCGAAGCTCAGAGGCAGTTGGGAGATGCAGTTGTGTGAGAGGCTCAAAACCTCCAGCTTCCTGCACAGGCTGAGCTCTGCTGGCACTTCAGTCAGGCAGTTCATGTTGACGAACAAGACCTTCAGGTTCCTCAGCAGCCCAATCTCTTTAGGTAGGCACTTGAGGCAGTTGCCACCCAAGTTCAGCACTACCAGCCTGTCCAGTTTGCCCAGCGAAGGAGGAATCGCCACCAGCTGGTTGTGGGACAGGTTCAGTTTCTGCACCTCGGGCAGTCCCCACAAGAAGTCAGGTGTGCTGCTCATCCCTTTCATGATGAGGCTCAAGCTGACATAACGCAAGCCTCGTTTCAGCAGCGACTTGGGCTCTTTCCCTGCCAGAAGAGCATCTTCCCAGGCAGGCAACTTTGGACCTTTCCTCAGAAAACCCATGCTCCTCCGTCTCTCGTTCTTGGAGTTCTCAGTTCCCATAACACCCTGGATGCCTCCTGGGAGATGAAATGAGGTTTTTCTTCCCTTGCAAGTCCTACATCAACGTGTAAATGCCAACAGAGGATGTCTGACAGCTGGCAGGAGGCGGGAAAGTCAAAGCAAGGTGACAAGGCGGAGCTTGTGAAGTGCATCTCAGTCCACCGGTGCAGTTTCCATAGCTACTGAAGGAAAGTTTCACTTTTGGGGGGTTATGTTGGTCTTGGTGCACAGTCTGTAACGAAATACTTGCTCCTCACTTGCGAGCAAACCTGTTCGATTCAAACCGAATGCCATGAGGCAGCTGTCCCTGTCATTTGGCCCGGAGCTTTATTGGCCAGCTATGTTTCCTCACTGCAGAAAGGTCACAAGGATGCTGTATATAACTTCTCCATGTCAGCTTTCTTGGCTATCTGGTACATACCATGGCTGCGGGACAATTAACAAGAGCGACTTCAAAAACAAACCAACCAAGCAAAGCTGAAGGAGAGAACAAGTGAAGAAAGCAACTCTTCAGTTCAGATCTAAAGGACATTCTTCTCTATGGCTTTTTATTCTGATGTTCCTCATTTCACTGAAATAGCTCCTGGTCCACCAAAGTAATTTGCATGCTGCAAAAATGCTGGTAAAGACTTTTCACAGAGCCATGGAATTGTTTTGGCTGGGAAAGACCTCTAAGACCATAGAGTCCAAACATTCATGTGAGTCTTTTTAAAATTGATTTTTCTGCTTGGTTATAAACTTTTAAAAACCCAATAATTCCATGCTCCTATTAAGTTTTCTATCCCATTCATGGTGTAGATAGACCTCTTTCTTGTCATGAAGGGTGGCTTGACCGCAGCAGTAACATCTGCCAGTGGCATCTGCACCCACTTGAATGATTGCTCACCACCCACATCATCAAGTGTGAGCACTCATATCACATAGCTCTGCCCAAATTACTCTGTCCTAAATGTCCTGGGCTGCCTTCACATCTCTTAGCAAGAGTTTGAGTTTGTTATTGTGCTGCAGAAAATGCATCCATCTGATGGCTCCTTTGTCATGAACTGGAAAGCCTTTTGGGCTATTTTGGACCAACGGCTGGATAACTCAGACTATGACATTGAACTCCAGGATGGAAGGACTGATGGGAGAGGAAGGAAGCAGCAAGGTACAGTAATACCTGACAACAGCTGAAACTGGCCTTGCTGAGAGAAGGAAATTGTATTGTCACAGGAACACGCAGTGAATCTGAACTCAAAGGGACTCTAAGAAAAGAGACATGAAAACCTGAGGTGCATTTCAATTACATGAAAACTGCAGCAAATAGTATGAGACCTTCAAGGATTTTTACCCTCCAGTAGATCCGTGGTGATGGAGCTGCTTTGGTGCTGCCTGAGAGATCTCGTGGTGGGTATGCCCTACTCAGCACCTCATTTCAGACAGCCTCACCTTAGAACTCTGAAATATAGAATCATAGAACCATTTAGGTTGGAAAAGACCTTCAAGACAATTGAGTCCAACCATCAGCCCCACTCTACCAAGTCCAGCACTAGACCCTCTCTTCAAACATCACATCAACATGGCTTTTAAAGACATTCACCCTTACAGTGAAAAAATTGTTCCTAATGTCCAGCCTAAACCTCCCCTGGTGTATCTTGAGGCCATTCCCTCTTGTTTAGGTCAGATGCTAAAGAAGTATGCATGAGGCTGGGTGATGGGGCACTCTGGTTAACCTCTTTGGACTCAATCCTTACGGTTCTTTCTTACTTTTAGGTTGTGGGTCCCTCATAGAGCTTCATTTGCTTGTGAGGTGAGGAAGGGAGTGACTGTCCCCTTGTACTTGACATTGGTGAGACCACACCTCAAACACTGACTTTAACTTTGGGCCTCTGTTCTGGTTTTGCTAGGACAGAACCAGAAGTCAGCTGTGATCTGTGGGCTGTTAGCAGTTCTGAGTCAAGCAGGACAGCTGACATGAGTTGGCTAGAGGTGGATCACAGACTATGAGCATCACACAAGTGAAAGTTTGAGAAGAGACAAGTCTACTGCTAGAGCCTCCTACACACTCCCTTCCTCAATCTGCTCATCTTCATTCTCCTCTTCAGGACTGCCTATCTGTTTAATGTGAGTGCTGCACTATTGCTGTTCTGTGTATGACTTGGTCTACTTTGTGTTGATATCAGGATTAGTTTTGTTGTTACCTTAAATTTGTTCTCATTTCAACCTCTGAGGGCCATTGGGTGATGGAGCAACTGCTAGAGTTTAGCTCCAGATACAGGCTAAATGTAGATAAGCTCTCACTGAAAGAAAGACATTGAGGTCCTGTAGCAAGTCCAGAAAAAGCCTACTGGAAAACCTGCTGTGGATGAGCCTGCTTTTGGCAGGGAGGTTGGGCTGGATGCTCCTCAATAGTCACTCCCAACCCCCACTGTTCTAGGATTGTGGGATAACTGCTGCATTGTCCTGCCTAATTCTCTTTTCTTTCGCTTTTAAAAGCTGTAATAATGGATATCAACAGTTTTCTTCAAGCAGGTTGAGGGACATTCTCCTCCCTCTCTACTCTGCCCTTGTGAAGAAACATTTGAAGTATTGTATGCAGTTCTGGGCCACTCAGTTCAAAAGAGACAGGGAAGTACTGGGGACAGTCCAGTGGAGGCTACAAAGATGCTGAGGGGCCTGGACCATCTCTGTAAGGAGGAAAGGCTGAAAGACCTCTAGAGAAGAGCAGCCCCAGAGGGAATCTTCTCAAAGCTCATCAAGAGCTAAAGGGTGGTGGTCAAGACAACGGGGCCAGACTCTTCAGTGGTGTTCAGTGGCAGAACAAAAAGCAACATGTACAAACTGGGCAGCTTTCTGTGGGTGACCCTGCTTTAGCAGGGATGTTGGACTACAAGACCTCCAGAGGTCACTTCCAACCCCTGCCATCCTGGGGTTGATTTAAAGAATTCCCTGGGATTCTTTAAAGGCAAATGCAAAGTGTAGAAAAAAGCCTTTTGGCAATCTGCAACATGAGATATTTCCCTTCTTTTAAGCACAGTGCTGGGACAAGAAACCTGCTGCAGCACTGCCCAGCAGCTGGCATTCCTCCTCAGGACTGGGCTTGCACATGCACCCATGCCCCCATGGTTGCTTCAGAGCTCTTTCTTCTGAAGATTACTTTTAGCAACAAACGAAAACAAAACACAAAGAAAGCACAGTTTCTCTGTGGCCAGTCTCCCCCATGTCTGGCCAGATATTTTTGGATGAGAAAGTTATCCCCATCTCCAAAACGCATTAGAGTTCACTGCCAGGGGAGTTGGCAGGGCTTAGTCCAGGCTCTCATAGAATCATTTTGGTTGGAAGAGGCCTTTAAGATCACTGAGTCCAAACGTTAACCCAGCACTGCCAGGTCACCATTAAAGCATATCGCTCAGTGCTGTCTACACAGAAGTCCTTGTTTCATAACAATGTGACTCAACCAAAGTCCTCTCTACCCTTCCCTGGCTTGGCATCATGAAACAAAGCCTGCGACATAGCCCAGTACAGTTTGGGTTGAGCTGTTGAAGGCTCTCCATCAAACAAAAATCCTGGTTCTGCTTCAGTTTCACATCTCTTGCTATTCCACCACTCATCTCCACTGCCTGTCAGGCAGCAGCAGCAGCAAAAGGGATTTAGAAATGGAATTCCACATCTGCAGCATCCATTGTCCAGTTCCCTTCCTGCCTCGACGGGCACCGTCACTGCTGTGCGTAGGACAAAAAATAACTGTTTCCTTTGCTTTGTTCCCTGGCAGATAAACAGGCTGTGGAGCACGCTCGCAGTCCTGGAGCTGGGAAACTCTGAGCTAACCAAATTCAATTCCTTTCCTGAAACTGGGATGATAAAGCCACAGTGGCCTCATCCGGACGTCTCAGGAACTAAACTTCTGAGTAAAAATAGTCCCATTATCTGCCGCTGCCCTGGATTGCATTTGTTCAAACACTTTGCAGCTCCCTTTTCTCCTGCTGTGATGTGAGGATGGATTGATTCCTTTGGGCAAGAGAAACAGTGACCCTGTGTCAACATAGCTCAGCAGAAAGTAGATATTAATTTTATTCACTGTAAGTTGGCCAGGAGGAAAGAAAAAGCCCAGATCAAAGGGATTTACGTGATACAGCCTAGTTGTTGGTTTGGGTTTTTTCAGTGGTGCCCAGTGACAGGACCAGAGGTAGCAGGCACAAACTGGACCATAGGTAGTTTCATCTGAACATGAGGAGGAACTTCTTGAATTTGGAGCAGGCTTCCCAGAGAGATTCCTTCTCTGGAGTCATTCAGAGCTCTTCTGGACATGGCTATCACAGAATCACAGAATGTCAGGGGCTGGAAGGGACATGGAAAGCTCATCCAGTCCAACCCCCCTTGCCAGAGCATGAGGAAATGAGGAAATAGTGAATACTCTCCCTTATCTGACATAAATACTCATCTAAAAACACAGCACCTGCCCCCAAACCCTCAATTTCCATCACAAACAAAACATACGCAGACCATGGGAAGGCTGAAGCAGGATGTCTGCTGAGTTTATGATTAATAAGCATGTCAGGCTTGATAACAGCATCCTTATGTGGACACAGCTAATGGCCTTAACGTTGCTTCCAGAATCAAAATTGAATGGTTGAGCAGACTTAGCCTGAGGAAGGCCCACAGTGATAAGGGAACCATCAGAGAAAATAGCTGTAATGCGTTTTTCAACCTGTCAAGTGAAGAAAAAAAAATGAAATCAAATCCGAGATGATGAAAAGTCAAGGATATGCCCTCTCAGAGAGGAGCTGGAGGAGTGTTTTTGTTGAACGAGGTCTTCTCCCAAACAAGAGGGAAAAGGTGACTGTAAGCAATGGAAAGCTGCAGGATTATCCCATTAATTACACTTGCCTGTGAGCTATTATTATCCTGAATCAGCTTTTTTTCCAGGGAGGGAGTTGGTTTGTGCTGCTCAAAGCTACTCTAAATTGCTAAGCCTGTAAGAAGAGCAGAGAGAACAACACAACTAGAGGCAGCAAAAGGGAGGCCACAAATTTGGGTAGAGCAACATATAGACTTGGGAATTATGTAGAATCTTTAGAAAGATTTCACCTGCCAGTGTTACCAAACACTCTAGACAGTGTCTCAGATCTCAGGGATTTAGCCAGCCTGTAGGTGCCTGTCAAGGGTTAGGGCTGGGCTGGCCACCAGATGACTCCCTTCTTCCTTCTCCCTTCTCCCTTTTCCTTTCTCCCTTCTCCCATCTAGTGGTAAGCTGACAGTGCTGGGTTAATGGCTGGACTCAAAGCTCTCGTCCAACCAAAACGATTCTATGATTCAGTGTCTCGTGGATTAGTCTACTGAGAAGGACAGGAATTGAGTAGTTAGAGACATTATTTGTGCCAGGGCAAACTCTGCCCAGTAAATACCATCAACAAATCTTAGCTGTTGCCATAATGCTTCGATGCTTTATTAGTTTTCAAACAAATGCTTTGAATAAATAAAAAAAGATAAAAATATAAAGCAAGCAACCGTATACGGAGGGGCCATAAATTAAAGAGGATTTCTCCATTAGCAGTGGTACACAACCATAAAATGTCCTTCCAGAAGAGATAGCCAGATAATTTATGGAACCACCCAGGCAATCAGTGACAAGCATTGGAAGAGAGACTGCCATTCGAGGTGCCTATGTGCAGCATGCAACATCTGCTGCTGCAAAAAAAAGTAGCATAGAATCTTCTAAGAGATTCTGTTGCTATGTAATAAGCCCAGCTCTGCACCACTGATTTGTGAGGGCACCAGCTGGGACAGACTAAGATTCTCACTCTCCTTTCCCACCCCACAAAGTTTTTCTTCACCACTTGGATCCTGTTAGGAAAGCCTCACTGCCCCCCTCTGAGGTTTAAGCACAGGACCTCCCTGTGCTGCAGAGGCTGGATGTTCCTGACCAGCTTCTGAAGAATGGCTGTACTCTGACTCCACTTCTTATAGAAATGCCATCAGGAGAACTGAGTTTGGGAATGAGAAGACTGAGAAGAGATCTTATTAATGTTTAGAAATATCTGAAGGATGGGTGTAAAGAAGAAGGGGGCAGGCTCTTTTTAGTACTCTTCTGTGATAAGGTGATGGCAATGCACATGAACTCAAGTTCTTTACTGGAAGAGTGACAGAGCATTGGAACAGGCTGCTCAGAGAGCTTCTAGAGTCTCCTCCTCAGAAGACTTTCAAGACACATCTGGATGTCTTCCTGTGTGACCTTCCCTAGGTGATCCTGCTTTGGCAGAGTGGTTGGGCTCAATGATCTCCTGAGGTCCCTTCTAACCTCTAACATTCTGTGATTCTGTGAGTGTGGAATATAGCTCGATAACATCAATCTTCAGGCATCTATATGCTTGATGAGGACATTCATGCAGCCAATAAGTTACATGAGGCAGGTGAAAAATAAATGCATACATCTCATCTCAATGCTTATCAATATCTAGGTCAAGAGGATGAGAGCAGACTCCTTTCAGTGGTGCCCAGCAAAGGACAAGGGATAATGGACACAAACTGTAACCCAGGAGGTTCTTGTGAGAGTGCTGGAGCCCTGGATCAGGCTGCCCAGAGACGTTGTGGAGTCTCCTTCCCCAGAAAGACTCCAAACCTCTCTGAATGTTGTGATTCTGGGCAACACACTCTGAGTGACCCTGTTTCAGCAGAAGTGTTGGACTAGATCTCCAGAGGTCCCTTCCAATCCCCACCATTGCTTTCCTGATTCACGCACGCTTTATGAAGCAAGCTAATGCTAAGCTGTTCAGGAGCAGGAAACCTCCCCTACAGACAGCCTGTCTCATCATTTTTTCCATCAGAGTGAGTGTTTTGTTTGCCTGAAGCATCCAGAGCTGGCCAGGCTCCCACCGGGTCCCATGAACAAGCCCCAGCCTGAGGCAACCAGCAGCAAGGTCTGCGTAAAACTGAACTTAGGGGGGTTCTGATTTGCTTGGTGACAAGTGTGGAAAATACACCAAAGCTGGCAGTGAGGAGGGAAGTGGTGACTGATGCTGTGCTGTGCAATACAGGTGCCACTGTTCTCAGCAGCACGGTCAATTGGGGGTTAGCAGAAGAATTAGACAGTTTTTCTTGCAGTTTTACAGTGCCATCCTGTGGGGACTTTAAATGACTGCAGGATAAAACCGGGACAGCCTGGAGCTGACTAAAGACCATTCTGTGATGTTTTGAATCCCAGGGTGATAAACCCAGCACTACAGTGTGGTTGCAGATGGCCGTTGACTAAAGTTTGGTAATGTTTCCATTGGTTTAAGCTCAGTCACTTCTCAATTGAAGTCAGCGCTCACCTGCTAAGCCCTGCCCTCATTAAACTGCTTGGCTTTGTGCCTCATTCTCCAAAACAAGCCTCTAATTAGCAAGAGAGTTTACACAGAAACAACTCCTTTAGCAAGCAGAGCCTGATGATTCGCCCATCAGGGTTAGAATATTTAGGTAGACACAGTCGGTCTCTTCCCACTAAGCAGTTCAGATTGGAAGCATTTCCAGTCTCTCCTGAATTTTTAATTGCAATTCTTTTTCAAGCACAGCGGATACCTGGCTAGATCTTCAAAGGTCTTCTTCACTGATGAGCACTCATTTGCACAGCACAAAAGAGACACCAAATGCAAGCGCCGGGATCGGTAGCGTTTGGCGCCGACTGCACTGTAGATCACTCAGTCAGGAGAGAGGGAATCACAACATAAATGGTAATCATTTACATTGAGAACAACTAAAATGATACTGCCCATATTTAGTTATTTATGAATGAACAGGGCACCCGATTCCCTCTGTGTCCCAAGTCAGGGTGTTGTTTCAACACAGTTTAAAGACCAACTCATAGAATCATAGAGGGGATCTGCTGGAGAGGGTCCAGCAGAGGGCTACAAGGATGCTGAGGGGAGTGGAGCACTGCCTGGTGAGGAGAGGCTGGGGGACCTGAGACTTTTTAGTCTGGAAAAGAGAAGACTGAGAGGGATTTAATCAATGTTAATCAGTATTTGAGGGCATAGGCTCAGGAGTGGGGAGGACAGGCTCTGCTCACTTGCTCCCTGGGATAGGACAAGGAGCAATGGATGGAAGCTGCAGCACAGGAGGTTCCAGCTGAACACAAAGGGCAACTTCTTGACTGTAAGTGTCCCAGAGCATTGGCACAGGCTTCCCAGAGTGGTTGTGGAGTCTCCTTCTCTGGAGCCTTTCCAGGCCTGTCTGGATGTGTTCCTGTGTGCCCTGAGCTAGCTTGTATTGTCCTGCTGTGGCAGGGGGCTTGGACTCAATGAACTCTTTTGGTCCCTTACAGCCCCTGACATCCTGTGAGCCTGTGATCCTCAAGTTCAGAATCTGATACCATTTTTTTCTGGATTTTTTTTTTTCATGGCTCATGGTTTCAGTCCCAGACAGGGCTAATTCCTTGAAAACTGTAAGTGACAAGTAATTCAGCCAGCTAACGATGGCTTTCCAAAGAGGTGCAAGGAACTTCCTCACAACTACAGGCATGGCAGTTGAGATGAAAAAACAGCTCACATTATGCACATATTTCCTCCCACATTAATAAAGTTAAATTGCTTCTTGAATTACATTCGAGGGCAAATTTCCATAACAGCAGCTTAAAACTGACATCAAATTCATGTTTAACTATATAAATAAATGACTTCATTGTCAAAGCTGCAGAAGACAGCTGGAGATGTTCGCTGCTCTGCAAGTTGGACTGAGGTCATGCATTTAAGCTCTTGCCTTTCACCTTCTGCTTTCTCAAAGCTTTGTTTCTTACCTAATTAGTAGTTATTTTATAAAGAAAAGGAGGTGTCATCTTGCTAACCTCACAGGAAGATGCCTTCTTTTAACACAGGCTTGCCAGGGGACGATCTAGCTCAGGTCACACATCCAGACAGGCCTGGAAAGGCTCCATAGAAGGAGACTCCACAACCTCTCTGGGAAGCCTGTGCCAGTGCTGATCTTCTTTGGACATCTTTCAGTATCTCAGTGTCCTTCTTGGAGTGGGTGTCCCAAAACTGAACACAATATTGAAGGTGTGGCTTCATCAGTGCTGAGTACAGAGGGGCAATCACTTTCCTACTTCTGCTGGACAAGCTATTGGTGATCCAAGCCAGGATGCTGTTTGCCTTCTTGGTCACCTGGACACATATTGGCTCATCTCCAGCCAGCAGTCAACCGACACCCCAAGGTCCTTTTCCACCAGGAATTTTTCCAGTCACTCTTTCTGAGGCCTGTAGCATTGCAGGGGGTTGTTATGACTCAAGTGCAGGATCCAGCAGTTGGCCTTGTTGAACCTTTATGTCTCTGAGCAGCAAAATCTCAGCTCTCGCTGTTAAAAGCTCAACCACCAGAACGACACTGAAGTCCTGCAGATCCTTTCACAACTTCACCCCTGACTGCACTTGAAGAGAAATGTAAATTCACTGAAGAAAAGATCAGAGGGCATGATTAACTGATTCACTTCAATTTTTTTTTCCATGACAATAAGGAAGCAAAATTTTGTCATAAACTTTAATCTGATCTAACAAATTACTTTAGAAGTTCTCTATGCACTCAAAATTACCTGAGATGTTTAGGGGCACAAATTAAATGCTATTGAGATTGCACCATCTCAGCTTGTCAGTGTTGGGTTTACAGTTGGACTTGATGATATAGAGGCCTTTTTCAACTTAAAACATTTTTTTTTTGTTTTACAATCACATTGTTTCTTCTGCCTAATACAAATTTAGAAGTGATCTATTAGGGTCCTTCAAGTCCCACATGTCCTTCTCATGAATTCTAGAACAGCTCTGGAGTCCTCAGCAGGTTTGCAGCCTGGAACATGATTGACTCCGAGCTCTGAGCACATTTCTGGCTCATGTCCAGCTTTTCACCCACCAGCACCCCCAAGTCCTTCTGCACAGTCTTTTGTTGTCAGGCTACCAGCTGAGGGACAGCAGGAGGGACACCTCTTTCCTTTGGTGGCATTCCCAGCCTGTCAAGCCACAGAAGTGGTGTGTCTGTCAAGAGGAAGTTGTGGGCAGGGTGTGCTGTGAAGGGCCCTTTGCTTCGAGTTTGCTTCTCTTTTTAGTACGTTACAGCTCAGATTTATTAACCTCTGGACATTCTTCTGTGAGGGAAGGAGAGGAAAGGACTTGAAGGGTTCTGGGGAACAACTGAAGCATTATCTAAACCAGCTTTCAGCAGTGGCTGAATGTTTATTACAGGCAGGCAGGCAGTTTACTGAATAGTTTCCCCCTCTGATTACAAGTGAAAATTATTTCCAGAGAGCTTTTTCAGAGCACTTGGGTGGTGCTTATGAGATAATAAAGCAGAGAGGCAGAATGAAGAGCAAATGTGTGTGTAGAAATTCTGCCCTCCCCCCTACTCCTCAGCTAAAAATTACAGACCCTTTGTTGTACAGTAGAGATGCTGATAAAAATTTATTCAGCTATTAAGTGTAGTTCTAGGTGGGATTGCAGAATCACAGCATTACAGAAACATTCAGGTTGGAAAAGGACCTCATGATCACCAAGTCCAACCCATATCCTTCACCCAAAACCATATCCCCAAGCACCACATCCAAACGACTTTTAAACACATCCAGGGCTGGTGACTCCATCATCTCCCTGGGCAGCCCATTCCAATGCATTATTGACTTTTGTAGCAGTGTTCTATTCCAAATTCCTTACCCCAGTTCCATCAATGGTGTTCACATTGTAGAAATCCTAGAATCATATAATTGTTTTAGTTGAAAGAGACCTTTCAGATCATCAGGTCCAATCACTAAGCCAGTACAGCCAGGTCACCATTAAGCCATGTCCCTCAGCATCACATCTACACAGCTTTTAAATCCAGCCAGTGCTGGGAGCTCTGCTACTTCCCCGAGCAGCTTGCTCCAGGGCTTGCCAATCCTCTGGGGGGAAGAAATTGTTCTTCATATCCAACCCAAGTTGCATCAATGGCCTGATGCAACTTGAGGCCATTTCCTCTTGTCCTAGGGAGAAGAGACTCATCCTCCTTTCAGGGAGTTATAGAAAGCAATAAGGTCTCCTCTCGGCCTCCTTTTCTCCAAGGTGAACAACTCCAGATCCCTCAGACACTACTCACAGAATGTGTTCTCCAGATCCTTCACCAGCTCATTTGCCCTTCCCAGGACATGCTGCAGCACTTCAGTGTCCTTCTTGTAGAGACAGGACAAAATTCTCCAATATGCAGTGAAGAGAAAGGACAATTGAGAGCAGGATCAGTGGTAAATTGGGATGGTGGAACATGCAAGTCATTAAATGCTGTGGGTGAGGAAAAGCACATCACCCCTGACAGCTCTGCGTGCCCCTGCTGCCTTCTGGGGTCAAAGGTGACCTCAAGCTCCTGAGGGGCCTGGAGGGAACCTGCCACCAACACAATAGCTCTGCCTTAAGCACAGGGACACAGACAAAAGCTGAAAAAACATATTTGCTGTTGACTTGGAATTTAGTTAGGTGCAAGACAGCAGAGTGGTTCCATTCAGACTCTGCATATTTGGGCTTTCTCTGGTTAGGATTCTCCCTAACTTTTGGTTTTGGCAAAGGCAATGTTTTTATGCACAGCTTGTTAGGCACAGAGGGATGAGATTAGCTACTCGTGCTGTATCATCCTCAGTATTAGGACTTTCCATTCCTTTGCCACTGAGACACAAACTCCTCAAGGCAATTGTAATTCATGGAAGTCGGTGAGAGCAAAAAGAAGGTTTAAAGAAGTTCCCTGTAGCCACATCTTTGTGTACTTTGTGGGTAGAATTATATTCATAGTGCCCTGACTTGAACCAGGGATCATTTTCATTGCCTGGTACTTTGTAAAACCGATGAACTGTGGAAGAAGGAATGACAGAAAACATAATAATATTCCTCTCCGTGAAGGTGCAAACTCAAATGAAACTGGAGAAGAATCACTTTTCTGAGGGAGTGATTGTAATGGCCTCTGAAGGACTGTGATCACAGAATGCCAGCATGGAGAGGGTTGGAAGGGACCTCTGGAGATCATCTAGTCCAGAGTCACCCACAGCAGGTTACCCCAGATCACAGTGTTCAGGTAGATTTGGAATTTCTCCAGAGAAGGGAGACTCGACAACCTCTTTGGTCAGCCTGCTCCAGCACTTTGCTGCTGCAGTGCTCCAGCACCTTTACAGGAAAGAAACTCTTCCTTATGATGGGCTACAGCCCTGCAGACAAATTCACTGTATATGTTTCAGTTATGAGCTGTGTAGAGACATTTAATTCAACTCTAATCATTGAGTCAGATGATAAAGCCCACAGCTGGATCTCAACACACCTTCTCCAGCTCTTGTGGTACATCCTGGTGTGGGCAAAGGTGTGCAGTAACAAACTGACACTTAACGTTGTGTGGATGTACCACAGTGCTCTCCAGCTCGCTGAAGAAACAGTTAAATTCATTGCCAAGCAGGATTTTCTGCTGCACAGATGCTCCCTCTTCCCTTTTCCTTTGTACTTGACTCCCAGCTGGTACTCATGATCCCTCACAGAGGATTCCTTCACCCGACCTCCATGATTTTAGACCAAATGACACTTGGGCTCTTGAAATGTGTTGATTTTTCTGTCCACAGATGTTTTGGTTTTCCTCCTCCTTGCTTTGCCCTGAAATTTAAGAAGTTCCTGGTGTCAGCTGCGGGAAGGGGCAGATGTGGAGGATTATTTATTTGTAGCCTTGGAGGACTTCAATAAGGTTTTAGGGCAGAAGTTTTTCATCTTTTATCTCCTTGACCCACAAAATTTCCCTCTTTGTCTATTTTGGATATAAACATTACTTTGCCCCCAAGCATGACTCATAGCTCCAAGTTACATGCTAAAATTTTGATTTTTTTTTTTAATAAATATAAAATACTCTTATTTTGCTGGATTTCTTTACCATGATCAACAAAAACAAACAGCCAACAACTTGGTGCTGGAAATGACCTCTAAAGTTACCTAGTCCAACCCCTCTGCCATCAGCAGGGACATCTTCAACCAGAGCAGATTGCTGACCTGGAATGGTTCAAGGGATGGAGATTCTTCCACCACTCTGGACAATGTGGGCCTGTGTCTGACCGTTCTTACTGTAAAAGAAAAAGTCTTCTATGTAGTTTAAATCTTATTCTTTCAGTTGAAAATCATCAACCCTTGTCCTGTCCAGAACAGGTCCTGCTAAAAAGTCTCTCTCCATTTTTCTTCTAGGCTCCAAAATCCAAGCAGCATTGTGTTGCCAGTGGAAGATTTGCCTTTGAGAGACTGAAATTCCCTCCATTTATTTTCGGCATGCAGGATTGTTTTCCCCCCAGGAAAATGTTGTTGCTTGCTGCAATTGCCTTGAAATATTCATTAAGGAGAACTGTAGTTGCAAACTCCGAGACCTGACAAACCTCAAATCAGGAATAAACTGAAGGTGAGGGTGTGTGTGAGAAGGTGCAGGTGTGTGTGTCCATGTGAGAAGGTGCAGTTGTGTGTGCCCATGTATGAAGTTGTGTGTGAGAAGGTGCATGTGTGTGTGCCCATGTCAGAAGGTGCATGTGTGTGTGCTCATGTGTGAAGTTGTGTGTGAGAAGGTGCACGTGTGTGTGCCCATGTAAGAAGGTGCATGTGTGAGAGGTGCATGGCAGGATGTGTGNGGCGGTGGTGGCTGCTGCTGTGCATGAGTTGGCTGCTATGGGTGCCGGGACGGAGCCAGCCCCGAGGTGAGTGCGGGGCTCTGAGGGGTGCAGTAGGGACGAGCCGGGGCTGCAGTCTCCACACCCCCTTCTCCTTTACCGTTCCTCTCGCCTGAGCCCCGCGCTTTGCAGCCTCTCGCTCCCCCTCCTCTCCTCTCCCGGAGGCTTTTCTTCTCCCTCAGCGGCGGGGGCCGGTGGGCCCGGGCTCTCCGGGGCCGCCTACTCGCTTTGTGGGAGCCGGGGGAAGGGGCTGCTCGGCTCCCCGGGGCTGGGGGGAGCAGCGCTAAGGGGGGCGCCAGGATTGAGCATTTACCTCATGATAGCTTTATACTAAGTTCAGCCCCAGATGTTAAGATCAAACCCACTTTGCAGGCTACAGGAGAGCGTAAGGGTGGAACTAATTTACGGTAGTTTTCTCCTTTTCACACGTGGGTTTGGCCGGTGCATGGCAGCCGAGATCCAGCGAGTGCTTGCTTCGCCAGTAACTTCATCCCACGCATCCTCTTTGTTCCAAGTGCCCTAACTTGGCTTCTCCCATCAAGCCGGGAGGTCGCGCCGGCGTTTCCCTGGCCGTGCAGGGTCGGGAGGGATGGGCACCTCCTGCTCTCACGCTTGTTGGGCTCCCGGGAGGGTCACCAACACAATTCCTTCTCCTTACTCCCTAGTCCCCGGGAGTGTAAGCTCTGTGTTTCAAAAGTTTGGGGTGGAAAATGGTGGGAAGGCATGTGTTGAGCAGATGTGTGACTTTGGTGGTGTGTATGGTGAAGTGCGGTGTTAAGGGGGGGCGTAGGCTGCGAGATTAGCATCTGAATGTGTTTATTGCTATCGTGTGTGCAAAACTTCATTCTCCAGCTAAGGACAAAATCAAGCTCAAGTAAACTACCCAGTCCCTATATTTCAGCCTGTAAATAAATACACTATACCCCAATTACCAAAATTGAGTCTTGGAAATGAAAACCCGGGCTGAACTATACAAAATTTCCTTCTTACTACTTTTTGTTTGGCAAAGTACCATTTTTGTTGGTGAAGTACCGTTGGAGAGCAAGGAGAGGCTGTGAGGGAGCTGGGATTGTTTAGCCTGAAGAAGAGGAGGCTGAGAGGAGAGCTTACTGCTCTCTGCAGCTACCTGAAAGGAGGTTGCAGTGAGATGTGGGTCAGGCTCTTCTCCCGAGGTAACTAACTACAGGACCAGAGGAAATGGCCAAAAGCGGTGCCAGGGGAAGTTTAGATTGGGTATTTGAAACAATTTCTTTACTGAAAGGGTGGTGGGACCTTGGAATTAGCTGTCCAGGGAGATAGTGGAGTCACCATCCTTTGAGGTGTTTAAAAAAAGAGTCCATGTGGTGCTTTGGGGCGTGGTCTAGTAGTGATGGAGGTGCTGGGGGGAAGACTGGACTTGGTGATCTTAAGAGGTCTTTTCCAGCCTTAATGGTTCTATGACCTTATGCCCACCAAATAACCTTCATTCACTACTAACTCCTATCTGACTGTGCATGTTAGCACACAGGTTCGGAAGGTAGGAATTCTCCTAATGCTGCTATAATGTAGGTGACAAGAATTTTTTTTTTGTTTGTGGTTTTTTTTCATCTGCAATCAGCTTACTGCAGTCATCTGCTTTTTAGTGCTGATATTGCAGCTTTTATATAGCAGCTGGCATTGTTAAAGGCATCTTGATAGAATGCTTGTTTTTCTGTCAGTGATTGAAGATATCTGTGTATTTGATGGCTCCTAAACCACCCTCCTGGGCTGGTTTAAATTTGTAATTTCTAGTTGAAAAATCGGGTCATGAGACCATTATTGCTTTTAGATTAAGTTGATAGAATGTTTTTTTCCTCAGCCTGTGAGCACAGATCATCTGAGGAAGCAGTGACCAGCAAACACTTCGAGTGGGTAACTGCCTTGAAAAACCCAGGATTCAAGATAACTGATCCTAAAACAATGTGTGGAATGTGATGCAGATTAGAATAGCCCTGTTGCTTTTGTAGAAAGTAAACAGTCAAAGCTCAGACTTGAAAGCATGGTGATGGTGCAAAGGCATGGTTTGTGGTGAGACTGGGAAGATTTCTTGAAAAAGTTTGGGGAAAAGGATCATGGCATGTCCATGGAGCATACCTCAGGAGAAATCGCAGCATTTCTTGTTTTTAAAGAATCACAATGTGCTTGAATGGGGGTTGGAAAGGACCTCTGGAAGTCCCACGGCAGGTTGCCCAGGATCACAATGTCCAGGTGGGTTTGGAATCTCTCCAGAGAAGGAGACTCCACAGCCTCTCCTGGCAGCCTGCTCCAGGACTCCAGCACCCTGATAAAGGAAGTTTAGGTGGAACCTCCTGGCTTCCAGTTTGAGCTCACTGCTTTTTGTCCTGTGGCTGGGCACCAGTGAGAACAGTCTGGTCCCATCCTCTTACCCCCTGCCCTTTAGCTATGGATGAGCAGTGACAAGATCCCCTTTCAGTCTGCTCTTCTCCAGTCTGAACAGGTATTCCTTCTTCTATTTTTCTTCTCCATTCCTGCTTTTGTCCTGTCAGCAGATGAGGAAACAAGTGTAGGATGGTTGCAAAGGTCTGTCAGAACGTGCTGAAGTCCACTACAGTCCAACACAGAACAATAAAGCCACTGCACTGACTAACTTGGAAGGTTAATGATTGGTTCCTTCAGCCTACAGATTAATATCTGCATAGCTATGAAATGCAGTTAGTGTTTTAATTGCAGATGTTCTATTAAAGTGTCTCCAACACGTTGAGATTTTGGGTTTGTTGTTTTTCACGTAGAGAACTTTAGAACCATTTTGGTTAGAAGGGACCTCTCAAAATACTAATCCAGTACTAGAAGTTGAGTCTTTTGTATGAACTAATAGAATAGCTCTTCATGAAACATAGAATCATAGAGTTGTTTAGGCTGGAAAAGAACTTTAAGATCATTGAGTCCAACCATTAACCTAACACTGCGAAGTCCACCACTGAACCATGTCCCTCAGCATCTTGTCTAGGTGTCTTTTAAATACCCCCAGGAATGGTGATTCAGCTGCTTCCCAGGGCAGCTTGTTCCAGGGCTTGACAATCCTTTCAGGGAAGAATTTTTTTTCCCCAAATATCTGACCTAAACCTCCCTTGGTGCAACCTGAGACCTTTTCCTCTTGTCCTTGTTCCTTGGGAGAACAGTCCAACATCCATCTCCCTAAAACCTCCTTTCAGGTAGTTGTAGAGAGTGCGAAGTTCTTTCAGCATGTATCACTAGTGTCAGGGTCTTGATGAGTTATTTTACAGCCTCAGAAGCAAAGAGATTTTTTTAGAGGTTTATGGAGCCGCTTTGCTCCTCTGGAATGTGTTTTAATTACACTGAGTTTTGGACTTGATAGTCTTTAAGTGCTGATGCTCAGGGAACTGGGTAGCCTAGGAAGGTGCTGGGCAGATCTGAGCATGGATAATTCTCACCCTTAGCATCATTTGGTTTCAAACTTACTTTGCTTCAAGAATCTGGTTTACCAAGCACAAGTTAAGACCTTATGGGCAGCAGCCACATTTCTGGCTGAAACATAAGTGAGATGGTTTGCTTAGGAACCAGATTGTTCCAGTGCTTGCCCAGGAAGTGGGAGATTTAGATTAATCTCCTTAGTCTAAAATGGTTTGAACCCACATCTCCAGTTTCTTAATACAGTGCTTTATTACTGAGCTGCTGTGGCAGGTAATGCAGGGCAGGGGGAGGTTTGTGTGTGTAGTCTCTCCAAACCTCTTTGAAAAAGTTACTGTGCAGCCAAGAATATGAGGTTAATGGGTGCAGAAGGAGAATGGGCAAGAATAAAAGCTGATGTAGTTAGGTCTTTGGAAGGCACAAAGATGGAAGGGCAACCAAATGCAGACCTTCCTCTTGTTGCAATCAGGTGCCTGAATTTAGAAAACCTTTCTGATATTTCACCTGTTCTTGCTGGGTTATTTACTGGGTTGCTTAAGCCTGGGCATACTCAGCAGGATCACTTTGTGGAAAAAGACTTTCTGGTGTCTAATTCAGGATGGTAAATTCATGTCAGAGG
The DNA here is from genome assembly GCA_013396835.1 of Psilopogon haemacephalus. Lineage (NCBI taxonomy): Eukaryota > Metazoa > Chordata > Aves > Piciformes > Megalaimidae > Psilopogon > Psilopogon haemacephalus. The sequence continues at coordinate 825,549 of VWZI01021474.1, forward strand.
TGATGTGCTTTAATTGTAGATGCACTGGAAAAAAGCTCACGGAGATGGTTGAATCCCCATCCATGGAGGTGTTTAAAAGATGCAGAAATCTGATGCTGAGGGACGTGGCTTAGCACCAGACTGGCAGAGGTAAATAATAGGTTGGACTCTGATCTTAAAGGTTTTTTCCAACCAAAACAATTCTATGATACTGGAGGGAGTAGGAGATCAAAAGCAACTACTGGAGGTTTAGGGGTCAGCCAAGACATTTGTCTTCATGTATCTGTGTCTGCATTAGGCAACTGGGATGAGAAGATCCAGGGCCAAATATGAGGCAGAGGTTGGCTGAATATCCTACTAACTGGATATATGTTGGGTACAATAGAGGTGGACCTTTCTACTTTTGTGTTTTCATCCTGATCAGCTGGAGCAGGGAACAGGATGAGAGCCTTAGTAGTGGTGGTGGCTGCATTTGTGTGGCTCTCTTTGCTCTGTGTGACTGGCCATATGCATATGTGCTGCCATCTCTATAGATGTCTGTTGGGAACACAAGCTCAGCTTTACTCCAGACTGGTCCTGAGAACCTGGAGCTGCTGCAGCTGCCTCTTAGCTGGGCTTCAGGACTTGGCATGCCCCAGGAAAGCTCTGTGGAAGAACAGGTTTAATTCTGGAGCTCTGGGCTTCTGTTTCCTCTGACACAGTTTGGCAGTTGAAGCTTTAGTGTGATGGACTTTGTTCTGTATAGTCCTCTACAAAAGTCAATTTTAGATGGTATGTCTATGGACTCATCTCCAGGAGGGGCCACATAGCACACCCCTAGGAACGTGGACTTTTTGGGTACCGTTGTGTTGGAAGAAGGTTCCTTCAATTCATAATAAGCAGCACAAATGTGTTTTGAAAACTTCATTAACTAAAAAAATGGAGCTCAACCATGTTCCAACTTTATAGTATAAAAAGGGCAGTGTAAAAAGGTGAATTTCTGTTAGGTGCAGACTTTGCTGATTGAGGTTTGTCTTGAGGATGGGAGGGAAGAAAACCATGAGAAGCTTTTCTGGTGCTCTGTAAAAAATATATTGGGCACACTGGGTGGGAAATGTTGTGCTTGGTCTTGACTAGAAAGTCCTGAATGTTTTTTACTGCCTTATTTTTAAAGAATCAGCATCAACAAGCCACAGACTGTTTCTTTTCTCAGACTACTAAGGTATGTAGCAGAGAAAAATCCTGGGGAAGCATTCTAAGTAGACTAAAGATCAAGATTTAAACAAAACCCAAAACAGAACAAAAAACATTTGTCATAAATATTTTCTCCATTCCCTGAGGGCTTACAAAATGCATCTGTAGCAATTCAGGGCTATCAGCATGTGCTGATCAGTTGTTGGTATTTACAGCAGTCTGACGCAGGATCTTCAGGTGGAATTTGCTGCCTTGTCCATCTTTTTGCTGTCCTCCAAGCACCCCTTGACAACCCAACAGAAATAGTGTGTTGGAGAAGCTTTATGAGATGAGGTTGGTTAGATCAGCTTGAGTTGTTATGATTTGTTGGCATAAACTTCAGGTGCACATCAGTGAAACTTCCTCTTATGCATGTATATGGACATTTTTAAGGCCAGGCTGGATGGGGCTCAACTTGGTCTAGTGTGAGCTATCCCTGCCCACAGCAGTGGGGTTGGAGCTAGATTTTCCTTGAGGTGCCTTCCCCACCTGACAATTTAATGCTTCTGAGTTTTTAGGTACATAAGTAATAAGTCAGAAGCTGTGTTTCTGGGCACTGGGATATGGATACAGCTCTCCTTAAGGACAGTGGTGGAGTCCCCGTCCCTGGAGGGGTAGATGCAGTGCTGAGGGACATGGCTTAGTGGTGACTTGGCACTGCTGGGTTATCAGTTGGACTGGATGATCTGAAAGGTCTTTTCCAAACATAATGATTTTATAATTCCAAAATCACTGCTGCTGTAATGACTGGGAGCCCAGAGGGCTGTTGGAAGGAGGGGGAGCTGCAGGGCAGGCAGCCTCACCCCCTGCCCTCCCTAGCGTGGTCCAACCTTGCTGGTTGTGTGAAGCAGCAACTAACATGGCTTGATTCACTTGGTTTGGTTTGTCTTTGGCTATTTCTTCCAGGCAAGGCCATGATGGTCCCACTGCTGCTTTGTGTAAGCAGAGTAGATTTCAGCCTTTAGCAATTTCTTCTGGTTTACCGACTAACTTGATTGTTTTGGATGATTTTTTTAAGCTGTCATTTAATATTTCTGACCCTGTCAGAGATATTCCCCAACCAATTCTTTTTGATTCAGGTTTCAGATCTGGAAGCTGTTTTGCAGCAGCATTTGCAGTTGTGGTTTTTTTGTTTGTTTGTTTGTTTTGTTTTCCAGTTGGTGGCTGTTTTTTGGTTGGTGGTGTGGGGTTGGGTTTTTTCCTTGGGAGTTTTTTTAGGTGTGCCTCTGTTGTTTTTGGGGTGGGTTGGTTTGGTTTTTTTTGAGTGTCAACTGTAGCATTGCTAAATTTGATACTAAATTACTTGAGCTCTCAGTGGTCTGTTTAGAATTTTCTGTAAAATCTGCCCTTTGGGCTGAAATGCATCATTCTTGTTTTCAGGCCAAAGGCAAAATACTTTCAAGAAACTTGATTAAAATTCCATGCTGCTGCCTGAGTTATCGAGCAGTGATGGGCAATATACAACAGAACTTCTAATAAGTAGTAAAGATTTAGGCTTCTCCCCTGCCCTAAATATTTTTTTTTTTTCCCCTTAAAAATTAAACTTTTTCAGGACCTTACAAATGCCTTTTGGCTTTCATGAAGGCTTCACCTTAGGACACAAATGCCTTTGGCTTTCATGAAGGCATTTACTGTGGAGCAGAGCAGAAAAAACCCTGCCAAGGTTGCTCCCCAATTAACCATCAAAATCAGCTTGCAAAATCTTGTCAGCAGAGATAAGGGAACGATCAGGTTTTGCATGTCTTTGGTGTACACAGTTGCAAATCCTTTCAGCTCCATTCAGGCTGGTGGAAATGTGCTCTCTTGTCCTCCTGGCAGTGATGCAGGGTTGTGTGTGCCCTGATAATGGCTTTGTGCCTGCTGGAATGAGAACATTTTTCTGCTGTGTCTGGAAAAAAAATTATGTAGAACAGGAGAGCTGGTGGCTCTGATGTGCCAAAAGCTCTTCAGCACTGGGTTCATTAATGGAAAAATTCCACTTTTTAAAAATATAAATTGAACTTCACTTAAGGCAGCTGCAATTTGTGATACTTAGACAGTTCATTTATATTAGGAAAGTGGGAGGGAAAAAAATTGGAGTTGGGGAAGCAAAATAAGTTTTGATTTGGTATTTAAAAGACATGTAGATGTGATGCTGAGGGACATGGTTTAGTGGGGAACTTGGCAGTGCAGGGTCAATATCTGGACTTAGAATGCTAGAACCGTTTAGGCTGGAAAAGACCTTTAAGATGTATTGAGTTCAACTGCTAGTCCAGCACTGCTGAGTACCTCTAAGCCATGGCTCACTGCATGGCAACTAAAAAGCTTTTAAATACCTCCACCACTGACCTAAGCATCCTGCTCCAGGTTTTGACAACCCCTTTGGGGAAGAAATTGTGCCTAATGTTTAACATAAACCTCCCCTGCTGCAACTTCACAGAATGTTCACAGAACTTGAGGCCATTTCCTCTTGTCCTATTGCTTGTTACTTGGGAGAAGAGCCCAACCCATACCTGGCTACAACCTCCTTTCAGGGAGCAGTAGAGAGCAAGATCTTCCCTGAGCTTCCTTTTCACCAGACAGAACAACCCCATTTGCCTCAAGTGCTCCTCAAAAAACTTGTGCTTTAGACCCTTTACCAGCTTTGTTGCCCTACTCTGGACTCATCCCAGCACCTAAATGTCCTTCTTGCAGCGAGAACTTGATCTTAAAGGTTTTTTCTAACCTAAGCACTTCTGTGGTTCCATTGTGTGGTTGGTGAATAGCAAGCTTGAATGAATCAAGCGAAAAATGATCTCCAGAGGTCTCTTCCAACCCCTACCCTGCTGGAATTCTCTGCTTGATGGAATTTTAAGAAATCAGAAGACAAAAATTGATGGGAAATAAAGAGAGAATATCATCTGAGGCAAGCCAAGAACGGTGTCCAGAAGGTGACACAACATTTTCTGGATTGTAGATCAGTGTACACCATCAAAATCCCCAATGATAATTCTGTGAGCAGCTCAGAAGCATTCAGCAGAGCAAGAGCCTGATTCTGCTCCTAAGTACTTTGTTCACTGCCTTATTACACTCAGCACAAAAAAAAAAAAAAAAGCTGAAGTAGATGTGATTTCAAACATAAAGAGCTGATGTGTGCAGCAACAATGAGCTTTCTGTGTCATTTCTCAGAACATAAATACTTGAAGGGGTCTGAAGAAAAAGAGTGTTGAGGCTCTCAGTGGTTCCCAACAAGCAGCAAAGTTTCCTCACAAGGAACAGATTCTCCATGAGCTGAAACCATTTAGAAGACAGTGATGGTTTTTCAGAGCAGTCAGATGCACTTGAGGACAAAAAAGGGCTAAGGAGAAAACCTAATCTCATGTCACAGACTGTTAGAAGGTGTAAAATATGAAACAGTGTTAACTAGAAGTAGTTGAGGCCACGTTCTTCACAGTGTTTTCAGCAGCACGGATTTGGGTTAGTTCTATTTTGCACAAGCTGGTGATTAAATGAGTTTGCTAAATACCAGGCTCGGGTTCAGGTTCCTTGCCTGCTCATTAGATTTGCCCTCATATTTTAGCATCGAATATCCCTATCTTGACCTTTCCTACACATTTGCATCAACATCACAATGAAAATTCAGGCAGATTTCCCTAAAATGAAAGGGCAGGAATGTCTGAATTCTAACAGCAGCAATTAAAGCACTAATTCCCTGTTCTTAGAGTCAGCGAGAAAACTAGAATAGGGCACTCAAACTGCCTTATAATCCACTTTGTGGAGACACTGCCTGAAAATATGTTTGCTGCAGCACAGACCCATTTGAAAGTTTTGTGACTTACACAGTGGTTTCAGAACAAGCCAAGAATTAGGAGAACTGATTGCAGATTTTCCTTTAGCACTACAGAGAGGAAAATATCTCCTAGCTCAGAGTTTACAGCACCTAGCTTAGAATTGTGATTTTATTAACAGAGCCACTGCAAACTTCATCTGCAATGTTCAGGTGAAACTACTTAAATTGGAGCCTCACCACAATAGAATCACTGTGGAAAAGTCCTTTAAGACCAAGTCCAACCATTGCTTAACCCTAGTAAGTCTGGTGCTAAACAATGTTGCTCCACATCTCTGCATCTTTCAAGTGCCTCCAGACATGGAGATTCAATCACCGTCCTGGGCAGCCTGTTCCAGTGTTTGAGAATCCTCCTAGTGAGAAAGTTTCCTCTAATATCCAACCTAACCCTGCAGTGCTGCAACTTGAGGCCACTCACTTGTTAGTAGGGAAAAGAGGCCAACCCCTACCTTGGTACAGCTTCCTCTCAGGGAGGTGTGGAGGCTGAGGGAAGACCTCACTCTCTTTTTCTCCAAGCTAGACAGCACCAGTTCCCTCAACTGCCTTCAGAAGACCTGCTGGGCAGCTTTCCAGCCACTCTTTGCCGTGCCTGGGGCATTGCATGGGGGTTCTTGTGACACAAATGCCTCACCCAGTACTTGTCACTTTGGTTATCTTCTGAAACCTCTTCTCAGTTTCTCTCTTCCTGACTAAGGAGTTAATGGCAAATACTGTCTGGGGAATAGTATGTTTAATTCAATCAGCTATCAATAAAAGAGCCTATGAAGTTTGTCTCTTCCAAAGACCTTCCACTGTGGGGTACTCCTCAGAATCCATGACAAGTGCACACTCTCTCTATACAAATTACACATTTTAATTTTTCTCCAGAGGATTGCTGATTTTTCCAACCTTCTTAATTGCAACTTTTGATTACCTGCAAGGCTGTTAGCACCCACCCTTGCTTGTCTCTCTTTCCAGATGAGGTAAACAACCCTTTCAACCTCCCCCCAGTCAATTTTCTAAACCTCTTACCCCACTGAATTCTTGGCAGTTTGCATCTCTCCAGCAGTGCAGCTCCTCAGACCTCATCGGCATCAACTTGAATAGAATAATTTGTCGTAATACTTGGCTGTGTTGTTAACACGCTGGAGACTAAGGTTAGCTTGCTTTTCAGGACGTTACAGTGTGGTTCCCATCACATAGGCTGGAAGAAAAAAAAGAAAAGCCCAAGAAACAAACAAAAAATACCACACACAGAGAGAAAAACAACAACAAAACCCGACCAAAAACAAACCAAACCCAAACAAGCAAACAAACAATAATAATAAAAAAAAGCAAAACCAACCAGCTCAAACAAACACCCATCCTCCCTACAAAAAAAGTTCCTTTTCTCTTGTACTGCAGCCTGGGCAGCCCTAAGAGAGAAGTCCACTCCACATCAGAGACCGAGATGAAGAGGGGAGATTGAAAGTGGATGTTAGGAAGAAGTTGTTTGCAGTGAGGGTGGTGAGACACTGGCACAGGTTGCCCAGGGAGGTTGGGGAGGACAGAATCACCCAATGTGATCAACACCAACCAGCTCAAACAGACGCCCATCCCCCCTACAAAAAAAATTCCTGTTCTGTTGTACTGCAGCCTGGGCAGTGCTAAGAGTCCACTCCACATCAGAGACCGAGATGAAGAGGGGAGATTGAAAGTGGATGTTAGGAAGAAGTTGTTTGCAGTGAGGGTGGTGAGACACTGGCACAGGTTGCCCAGGGAGGTTGGGGAAGGACAGAATCGCCCAATGTGATCTTTGATCACATTGGG